>SJJU01003648.1:0-22798 GCA_012932125.1 Conopomorpha cramerella
GGACAATATTTTCTGTCTAAGAATTTTTGGGTTGAATATTGATGGGATGGATGGAATGAAATAAATGCTATTTATCCTAATAATACGTAAGTACCAATGATTTGACGATAGGTACTAACTACTCCTATGTACGAACTATCGGTTTACGTAAAGAAACCTCGTAAATGCTGTGTAATTACCTGAATATTTAAATAAAAATGGTTGCCAAGGACATTTTATACTAAAATGGCTATAAATTTAGTGTTAATGGGGCTAGAGGGATGAAATTGATATTTTGCGAAGGTACCAACTCTATGCTATCTGATTCAGACCTATTTCCCCCCTCAAAGTTGAGATAACTTGGCTAACTCCATCATAGTCCAGCCATCCTGACGTCAGAATAAATAAATGCTATTTATTCTAATTATACGTAAGTACCAATGTTTTGACGATAGGTACTAACTACTCCTATGTAAGAACTATCGGTTTACGTAAAGAAACCTCGCAAATGCTTTGTACTTAGCTGAATATTTCAATAAAAATGGTTGCTAAGGACATTTTATACTAAAATGGCTATAACTTTAGTGTTACTGGGGCTAGAGGGATGAAATTGATATTTTGTGAAGGTACCAACTATAGGCTAACTTATTCACACGTATTTTCTCCCCCAAAGTTGCCGTAACTTGGCTAACTCCACCATGGTCGAGCCATCCTGACGTCAGAATAAATAAATGCTATTTATTCTAATTATACGTAAGTACCAATGTTTTGACGATAGGTACTAACTACTCCTATGTAGGAACTATCGGTTTATGTAAAGAACCCTCGCAAATGCTTTGTACTTAACTGAATATTTCAATAAAAATGGTTGCTAAGGACATTTTTTACTAAAATGGCTATAACTTTAGTGTTAATTGGGCTAGAGGGATAAAATTGATATTTTGCGAAGGTACCAACTATAGGCTAACTGATTCACACCTATTTTCCCCCTCAAAGTTACCGTAACTAGGCTAACTCCACCATGGTCCAGCCATCCTGACGTCAGAATGGCGGGCCACTTGTAAATGCTATATATTCTCTTTTTACGTAGGTACCAACTATTCTACGATAGGTACCAACTAGTACCATGCTGGTACTAACTTTTCGTATAAGGAAACACTGAAAAATGCAACATGGTCCAGCCATCCTGACGCACACTATTTCGTGTGCGTCAGGATGGCTGGACCATGTTGCATTTTTCTGTGTTTCCTTATACGAAAAGTTAGTACCAGCATGGTACTAGTTGGTACCTATCGTAGAATAGTTGGTACCTACGTAAAAAGAGAATAAATAGCATTTACAAGTTGCCCGCCATTCTGACGTCAGGATGGCTGGACCATGGTGGAGTTAGCCTAGTTACGGTAACTTTGGGGGGGAAAATAGGTGTGAATCAGTTAGCCTATAGTTGGTACCTTCGCAAAATATCAATTTTATCCCTCTAGCCTCATTAACACTAAAGTTATAGCCATTTTAGTAAAAAATGTCCTTAGCAACCATTTTTATTGAAATATTCAGTTAAGTACAAAGCATTTGCGAGGTTTCTTTACATAAACCGATAGTTTCTACATAGGAGTAGTTAGTACCTATCGTCAAAACATTGGTACTTACGTATAATTAGAATAAATACCATTTATTTATTCTGACGTCAGGATGGCTGGACCATGGTGGAGTTAGCCAAGTTACGGCAACTTTGGGGGAGAAAATAGGTGTGAATCAGTTAGCCTATATTTGGTACCTTCGCAAAATATCAATTTCATCCCTCTAGCCCCATTAACACTAAAGTTATAGCCATTTTAGTAAAAAAAATCCTTCAACCATTTTTATTTAAATATTCAGGTAATTACACAGCATTTACGAGGTTTTTTTACGTAAACCAATAGTTCCTACATAGGAGTAGTTAGTACCTATCGTCAAATCATTGGTACTTACGTATTATTAGGATAAATAGAATTTATTTCATTCCATCCATCCCAGCAATATTAAACCCAAAAATTCTTAGAAAATATTGTTCCTTACTCAAAATTCTCTATATTTTACGTCAGTTTTGGATTGAAAGTTTAATTGATTTTGATCTGAGTTGGTATCACTTTGGAATAATTGTATAAAATACCGAGTTAAATAGTAAGGCCCTGTATACGTGAAAAGAATTGTAAAGACCTGTTTACACGTGCGGCCTGAATAATAACAAATAAAATAAAAATAAATACACTTCACGCCTTTTAATCCCAAAGCGGGGTCGGCAGAGGCGCTTGCTAAGCAAGTGCCCACGGTTCACCAAGCGTATTTAACCCAACGTGACAGGGGGTGAGCCCATCGCCGTTATAGGGTTCACACACCTTGTGGTGTGCGGTTTCATCACGATGTTGTCCTTCACCGTACGAGCGTTGCGTTGCGTACATAGGCTCTGAAAAAGAGTGCCATTGGGTGTACCAATCTTGAACATCCAGTAGCCGGAACCCGCGACCTCCCGGTTGCAAGTCAAGTATCCGCCCAACTGGACCACAGACGCATTTATGCGCGTAACAATAATTTAAAATTATAATTTTTATATAATTAATAATTATTTTAAATTCGGGGTCCTTTTACACGCAGTATTCAATAACGATTAAAAAACCGATTAATATCGAACATATATTTGAAGACTTCGGTCATTTTTGACAGGGAAAAAATGGCGGTGGTATCTTATTCCTACTAAACAGGTTTCAACAAAATATTCAGTATAAATAAAACTCTCTACCAGTGACCTTAGAAACTTATTGCGCTAGTCAAAATGAACAACTTTTACTATAGTTACAATTCTGGGAAATATTCAATTCTGAAGAATTATTTTCCAGTTTTTAAAAGTTGTTAATTTTGAAAAGCAGAAAAACGTTTCCATGGTCTTTTTACACCGAGTATGTAATTTGACTTCTCTCACAAATGAAAAAAAATCTTGTTAGTTGTTGACATGTACTTAAATAAGTGCCTTAGTAATTAATATTGATGTGTAGATATAATGTATATAAATTTGGTTGGTCTATGTAAATATTACTTTTATTTATTATTCAGGCCGCACGTGTAAACAGGTCTTTAAATTATTTTCACGTATACAGGGTCTTACTATTTAACTCGCTATTTTATACCATTATTCCAAAGTGATACCAACTCAGATAAAAATCAATTAAACTTTCAATCCAAAACTGACGTAAAATATAGAGAAGTTTGAGTGAGGGACAATATTTTCTGTCTAAGAATTTTTGGGTTGAATATTGATGGGATGGATGGAATGAAATAAATGCTATTTATTCTAATTATACGTAAGTACCAATGTTTTGACGATAGGTACTAACTACTCCTATGTAGGAACTATCGGTTTATGTAAAGAAACCTCGTAAATACTGTGTAATTACCTGAATATTTAAATAAAAATGGTTGCCAAGGACAATTTATACTAAAATGGCTATAACTTTAGTGTTAATGGGGCTAGAGGGATGAAATAGATATTTTGCGAAGGTACCAACTATAGGCTAACTGATTCACACCTATTTTCTCCCCCAAAGTTGCCGTAACTTGGCTAACTCCGCCATGGTCCAGCCATCCTGACGTCAGAATAAATAAATGCTATTTATTCTAATTATACGTAAGTACCAATGTTTTGACGATAGGTACTAACTACTCCTGTGTAGGAACTATCGGTTTATGTAAAGAAACCTCGCAAATGCTTTGTACTTAACTGAATATTTCAATAAAATTGGTTGCTAAGGACATTTTTTACTAAAATGGCTATAACTTTAGTGTTAATGGGACTAGAGGGATAAAATTGATATTTTGCGAAGGTACCAACTATAGGCTAACTGATTCACACCTATTTTCTCCCCCAAAGTTGCCGTAACTTGGCTAACTCCACCATGGTCGAGCCATCCTGACGTCAGAATAAATAAATGCTATTTATTCTAATTATACGTAAGTACCAATGTTTTGACGATAGGTACTAACTACTCCTATGTAGAAACTATCGGTTTATGTAAAGAAACCTCGCAAATGCTTTGTACTTAACTAAATATTACAATAAAAATGGTTGCTAAGGACATTTTTTACTAAAATGTCTATAACTTTAGTGTTAACGGGGCTAGAGGGATAAAATTGATATTTTGCGAAGGTACCAACTATAGGCTAACTGATTCACACCTATTTTCCCCCCCAAAGTTACCGTAACTAGGCTAACTCCATCATGGTCCAGCCATCCTGACGTCAGAATGGCGGGCCACTTGTAAATGCTATTTATTCTCTTTTTACGTAGGTACCAACTATTCTACGATAGGTACCAAATAGTACCATGCTGGTACTAACTTTTCGTATAAGGAAACACTGAAAAATGCAACATGGTCCAGCCATCCTGACGCACACCGATTCCCGCCACGAACATAATGCTGTAGTGATTAGCTAAGGCATTTGTTGTGTCCGTCTGGGTGTTTTATTTATTTATGTATGTAGGTAATTAAAAGTTTTTATGTACGTTTATCGGTCTCTGGCACCCATAGTACAGGGTATCCTTTGGTGTGCGTCAGGATGGCTGGACCATGGGGTCAGGTGACCGTGTGTAAAAATGTGCATATTTAATGGCATATTTATTTATTTTTAAAGAGAAATGAATTGTACATTAAAATCAAAAGGTACTAGACGGATTTCAATAATCTTTCATTGTTGGGAAGCTACACAGTCTCCGGGTGAAATATGCTTTTATATCCCGAAATTCCTACTGGATCGAAAAAATAACGTGAGTGGCACCAGCTAGTAGTAGAGAAAATAACGTAAAAACCGTAGGTCACAACAGACTTTGCATCGTCATTTAGCTAGATAATATGGAAAATCTGTTTTTGGGCGTCAATATTTCAACTGGCACGCAATTCAATACTCCAACCTCTAGGCCGCAGCTGTTCAAAGTATTTCAATATAGTAATCTCTCAGGAACTAACAATGTAGGTGTTGATAGAGGCAAAATACGGAAGTAGGGCAGCTCAACTGAATAGTGTGGTTTGCTTATGTAGAGCCCTGTATTCCCGGCAAATTTGTCCCGTAACGAGAGTAACGAAATCGGCAATACACATGTTGAGCACTGTGATATCGGTTCCAGAGCAATGCAACTATATGAGTATAGCAGCCTTGTTTTATTCCGATCTCATACCATACAGAATGCACCCCAGAGAAACGTATGTCTGAGTAGTTACCTTTAGTAGACTTCGAAAATTCAACCTAGGGTGGAATCTGGAAAACGTATGTCTTAGAATTAGCTGGCTAAATAGACTTAGGGTGAATTCTCACACCACTTCAGACATACGTTTTCCAGATTTCACCCTAGGCTTAATTCTGTAGGGTAAGAGATCGAAATAACCAGCTGCCCTTTTTCTTCTGGAGTTGATGCAGTGCAACGAATACTAAACGCTAGGTTCAGGTGATGCTGATTTTGCTGCTCAGGCTAGGACGGCCATTAGGCCCTATGAAGGGTTTTGTGAAGTGAATTAAATTAATTGCAATATTTCTCTCAATCTCTTTTTTTCTCAACTTAAAACACATGTTCTTAGGTCAAATAGTGGGAAAAACCTTAAAAAATCACTGCTTTTATTGAATAATGTAATACCCATAAATAAAGCAAATTAACGCTTGAAATTTACCTGTATGGGGCTAATCCTTAAGCAAATATCATATTTTGACATTATTGTAGGTAAACTAGTTGTTTTTCACACTGTGACCAACTGCCCTGGGTTATCGTGGTTTGACTTATGATCATGAATATGTTAAGTGTCTCTTTTTCGTCGTTTTACTTAATGAAAGAAAAAGATAGAGAACCATAAACGTTACCGTAGTAAAACCGCAATAGGGGTCCTGATAACCCGTACGCCTTTATCTTTTTGGCATGTCATGGCGTTGGTAGGTATCATAGTAGTATAAAAAAACGTACTTATTTGCTTTCGGACCGAAGACAGTCTTTATTTACATTCGTACTTATTTGCTTTCGGACCGAAGACAGTCTTTATTTACATTCCAAAGTGCCTATTGCTAACTTTATATGGTTAGGTTTGCTAGCATTAATCTTATGCTGGCCCATAATGGTGATACGAATACAGCCGAATTCTGTCATTACTTAACCTTCTGGTTAATGATACGATATTGAAAAGTATCGTCAATCATCATACAAGTAAACAAAACATTTTTTTCACAGCCCTTCAAGCTTTGGGATTCACTGTACTAGTATTAGGTAGTATGAAAGGATGTTGTGACATGGCTACTTAATTTTAAAAAAATGTTTTTAAATTAAGCAAGAAATAGCGATATTTATATTTAAAGAGTCATTGTCCGAAGCAAAAATTTATTTGAGTCGAAGAGATTTTACAGCAATAATTATTTAATAATTAAAGAGTGTTCTTTCTTCGGAACACTGCGTCTTCAAAGATCTTTTCATAGCGAAGCACCTCACTGAGCACCGTGAATCGTTATTACGCTGAATTTGAGCGTGGACGTGTTTCTCTCCAAGATGACGTTGTGAAGGACGTTTTTCGACTGAGACCAAACTGTGTCGACTGATGCAACAAAAGAATTTTTTTCATACATTATCTATACCGTTTTCGAGTACTTTTCACGCCACCATCGGCCAGGACATCACCAATCTGGTCTGTATTATGTCCTTCTGGGGTGACCTCTACTCACCCGGCCCATTACATACCCATATAAATCTCTTTCGTCAATCGACTTTCATCCATTCTCTCCATATGCCCAAAGGCTAGCCCTCACCCTCTCCTCCTTTCTCCTCGGGATCTAGCCCAGTCGAAATTTATTGAGCTCTGCTCCTGATATGATCCTGAATCTAACAGGAGTCACAGTGGAAAGTGTGTGGGATGATCACAGACAAATGCATCATTTAGCTGCTTAAACGGTAAGTCCACGGACGTTCCAAAACTGGTTATGGTACAATTATGATAGGTGACAAACCATACGTGTTTACTGTTATGAAACCGAATAAAATAGATTGAGGGTCAAAATTGAGCTAGAGCAGGAGAAGCGTAGGCAATAATTATTGCTCTTTTCTCGTTCTCTTCTTCGTTTTCTTTAATTTCGCATAAAGAACATAGTTAACAGAGTGGTACATTACCGATTCAGCATCCTCGCCGGTTTCAGATACTCAGTAAGCCGGCCTTCATAAGGCCATCTAGAATCTGATCGAGGAATGTCCTTCTAGGATAGCCTCTACCCACACGGCCTTCTACCACATTAATGTATAACCCTTTCTTTATTCTTATCCTGCATTCACGAATCCTAAGCATCGAACCGAAGCATGCCCTTCTCTTCCTTTGTCACTACATATTCTCTCAGACCGCAACTTTTTCTGATCACATTATTTCTTAGTTTGTCATACAATGCCACATCTTCCATACTTCTTCAATGATCGCATCTCTACGGCATTGAATCTACTTTTATGATTTCTCTGCCATACCTACCCAACTAGCTGCAAGGATGATATATTTTTTTATTAAAATGCAAAGCAAAACACCTACTTTGAACACCGTAAATACAATATTTTCCTCGAGAAGTAGGTATATTCTCGATACGCATATCTTTCATCGGAACCCACGTAGAAAGGAAGCAAAGTTATTTCTCTCAAATAACTTATACTTTCGGTATAGTGTATACTCCCTAGTAATACTAAGATTTTTGTGCAGATTTAGGTTTTTATGGTATCCCTCTGGGTAAACGTTGTAGTTATTGGACTTTGACAATGTACAGAGATATTAATCTAATTACGATAGTAGTTTTTGTTCTAAACCATGACGTGTCCATTCTATCATAATCCAATTCGATTATATATAGGTACTTTATTAATTTACTTACCATATATACCTACTTGTTCAGGGTAATTTGAGATGAGTTTGTTCATATGATTGAATGTGCCTTATCTGGGTTTTAGAAAATATAAATGAGTACCTACCTTAAGTCACGGTGACTGATCATTATACTTGTTGAGGAAAATGCGCTTAGTAAGTATATTTTTTGTACACAATACTAATATGAAATAAGAATTTTTATCAATACTTACCTATTTTTACAGACAATTAGTAATTTTATGTTTGTTCTGACATGAATACTTTTGGTTTTAATAGTAGGTATTCACGCATTGTTTAAGTTAAACAAGCCAGTAACATTCAACATAAAAACTGTTCAATATTTCTTAGATAACTTGAAACAGTTAGCTACCTAAACTTACTATTTGATACACAGCATTTTATGCCATAAACCGCTTATCGGCGCATCATGCGAGAAGCGAACGAGACTCGCGTTGTTTAGTTAGTTGGCAATCGGGCGCCGAGCGTTCAGCTTGTGTGTTTACAGCGCCTGTGCTGCCATCTCACGGCGGAGCTCTGTACCGCGGTGACCTTCGTCCGCGAGCCACCGCCGTCCGCGCCGTTCATTGGCCACTGGACGCCAACAAAACGCGCACACAAACATTCAACATCCAAATTGTAAAAAGTTATTCCCACATAACAATATTATCCGTAATGTTACGCGCAACCCGCACCCTGTGGGAACTAACAGGTGGATGTGACAATACAACTGTCAAAATGACGTGACGTCTTACACCGCGCCGGAACAAAAGTTAAATATTACGAATGTGTTCGGAACTAATAAGTTGTTAGTGTGTAACATTTTTGTTTTAGAGTAAAGTGTTAATATACCAAAATGCGGGAGCCACTTCGTCGTCGGGCTGAAGACGGTGAGTTGGTCTAGTTTTGAGGTTATGTTTGAAGATTGTTTTGTTATCGTTTCTCTCTCGGTGCCGTGGTGTCGAGTGAACGCGAGTCATTTACATTACACACCACCGGGCAAAGACGTGATCTCTGTGTATGTGTTCTAAAAATAGATTACTTACTTAATAAGCAGTTTACTCGAGGTTCATGAGCAATTGCACACTATTGTATTAATTAAGATAATTACCCGCACAGTAAGTAAGTGCCTACTGAAATAGCAATAACATACGTTACGTAGGCACATAAACATAGGACTATAAATTTCTAGTGAAGTGGATAATAGACTTGAGAATATTATCATGACCACTACTAATTAGGGAAATAATATTCGACCGTAAATGAGGAAAAACAAATTGTTAGGTTAATCCCAATTATTCCAGACCCTAAATAGTGGCCAAATAGTAACTAATTACCCTACAACATACATACACATGCGGTATACAACATACATGACATACGGTATTTTCGTAGTTATGATGATTTGCTGGCTAATTATTATAATTGCCGTAAAATAAATTAACCAGAAATTGCAAAAAGAAACAGATCATTATTATATCAAATTTAAAAACAAAAATACTTGCCAACCTACGTTATCTGTATTTATTAATCAAGGTATTTTTATTCAACCCGAACGAGATAATAGATAAGTTACGATTCGAAGCTACAGAATATCAGTTATCTAAAAAAAGATTTGCTTTATCGGAAAAAATAAATACCACCGTCGAATAAACACAATCCTATTCATAAAAATCTTGATTTTCGTTAGTTTATTTGAATTACGATTAAAAAGTAGCATATTTAGTTACAGCAGATCGAGAAGATGATGAACCACATCGCGGAACCAACGAAATCGATTTACTAATACAAAAACGGTACAAAAAAGAAATTGCAACGCAAAATACAGCAATAAATGAGTATCGAATGAATTAAAATTAATTACGAAAAAGTAGGTTTCTAAAGAATGTATTATCTTAGATCAAAAGTTATCGGGTTATGGAGCTACAAATGTTTAACATCTAGCTTTAAGAGACAAACAACGCAAGAAACGTTTTAAAAATAGCAATTTTATATTTACACAAAATCATTATCAATTTGAATATACAACTATGCTGTATGACATCAATGAATAATGTAACTCTATGCAAAATATGCGTAAGCGCAATGCGATTCCACGAAATACCACGTGATCGGGTTGACTATAAGCTGTGTGGCTCGAAGCCGGCCGCACTTTGGTCGAATGGCAATAAGACCTTTTTAGAATGGAATATTTTATGTAACTAGTTGCTAAAACTGGAAAAGCACTCGGCATTTCAACATTAGAGCTTGAATTAGTCTAGACAGATACAAGAACATGGATTCTCCCAACTAGTTTTACAGATATAACTTGACAATTTGTGATTGGGAACGCTTCTTGAATTTCAAAATTGGATACCAATTCTGGACGCGTCCTTCGAAAATTAGTAACCTGCGCACATTATCTGTCTGCAACTTTCGAGACAAAGCTTTCGTATTTCGTCATTCAAATGAATTGTTCATTATTTTGACACACTCATTGACACCAGCGGGAACGTTTTTTAACATAAAACATTCGATAAGAATAGGTTTCTACCTGCTTTAGCAGTAACATCTTTTTTTTGTATAAAACTGCAACAAAAGCAAATGGTTTCTTACAGTCTGCAAACGTATTAATGCTCTACCTACTCTGTGTGTTCTATTTCATAAAACATTTTAAACTACGATGTTCTTGTAGGTAAATAGCCTAAAGACATCTACCGTCTTTAGGACGTAAGAATTGGGAAGTAATTTTATTTACCTATATCAGTAAAATGGGTAGCAGGGTATCCCACAAGAAACAAGAAGCGTATATTTTCATTAATAAAAATTGTTTCATTGGTTAATTGGTAAATTTTCCTCCAGCTAGCTTTCAAGATTCCACTCCACTCTAATCTTCACTTCCTTGTAATGGGACCATCTTTGAAATATCTTCTTTCCAATAAAAAAGTAATCATTAATAAAAATTGGTTCATAGGTTAATTGGTAAATTTTCCTCCAGCTAGCTCTCAAGATTCCACTCACATCTTTGTCATACAGATAAAACAGAAGAAACTGATATCTAAAATGCTTCCTGACAAACATCGATGCCTTCTTATGCATGTGTACGTAAGTTTCTAATGTGTATAACCTGAGTCATCCTATCATTAGAAATATCATATTGAACAAGAAAAAAAAACATTAGCCTTTTCAATTTACGAGAGAAAAATCTTGGCGACGTACCAAATATATGCGATTGGTCGTACAAAACAAATTCTGAGTGTTGAAATACATAGAACACAAAAATAGGGACTAAAACTACCGGTGTATAATGTAGCTGGATTTCAATGGGGCTGTGATTAACTAGTTGGTATACATCTATGTTATGCCTACCTTTTTTTATTGTGGGGAAATCCGTTATGGATATCCCACCGAATACTACATACGTACATGCGATGAAATTAATTTATTCTATGTTTGTCTTCGGACTCTTTCTTTTGTTGATTTTTATTTTTAAACTCCTCATAACTACACAACAAATTACGCTTACGCTACAATTTGTATACAAATACATACTAGGTAATCGGCTTAGTAAAAAAGGAAGGCACATTCATAATTTCTAAAAAGGCAAATAAAATATTTCGAAATTGCGAAGTTAGTCCTACTTACTTAACGTGTAATGGGGACGTTTATTTTTGTTCTTGAAACTATTTCCTCAAGCTTTGTGTTAATAGTACTGTAAATCTGTATGTAATAACACTTATAACTATGAAATAAAGATGTTTGAGTATGACGATGTTGGGTTATTTTGCCTGTCCCTTAATAGGATAACAGGCGTACGTGACTCATATTCTATGTATGTACCCAGCCATGCGTAGATGTTCCACCATTTTTACTCTTAGTATACATACATATTCGTGGCCTTTGGAGATGTAAGCAAATGTAAAGAATCTAAAGAAATAACCTGACTCCCAAAAATGTTGAACATGAGTTTACGCTTGTTGTTTATTTTTTTGCGAAACCCCAATTCTGCCTCATAAAAAGACTGCAGTTCTAAAAATAAAGAGATAAGTACAGTCAATGGGTTCACTAAGAGAATTCTATTCAATTAATTAAAAATTGGCTCTTATGGTCAGCTTTAGAGAAGACACTTCTGCCACAAACCCTCATTTAAGAGAAATACTTCAGATTTTGTTTGACACTTCATCCATTCTAGTATTGATGATCAGGATGATGAAGTTGTATTTTTCTACAGATACAGTTATACGCGATTTTTCTGGTAGGAATTAGAATAAGTACCTATAGAAAAGACACTTCTCCCATTTAAATTTTAATATCACCATCATTCTAGGTTTCACTTAGAACTAATCGTAAACTGAAGTAATGAAAACGAAAAGATCGGCGATTCTAAAATGACTTTAAATATACCTCTAGGGAACAATGTCTAAATTGTGCTCTATGAGTTAATATAGTGTTTTCTCGGTTCAAGTCCCAGATCCAACATCAGGAAAAAATACGAATAATAATTGTTACGCTTACTTGATTCCTTGACTGTACCTATCAAAAACATCGTAACAAGCAAGCAAGTAAGTTAATTGCATTTTAATTTGCATGTAACGCATGTTACCGTATCTTGATGACTTGTTATCGCTTTTTCCAAATTTGCATTTAGCCTTTTTAACTACATAACTAATGAGTTGATATCTATTTAAATTTGACCTGAAATTTCGGTTTGCGTGCAATTTCCATATTTAGGCGACGTTTGTTTTACTAGACCGTTATTGATAAATAAATATACTAGTCACTATGTCCCAAGGCGCGTTTTTTCTAAAAAAAACTGAAATAATCAGCACTCAAAATATATCTGAAGTATGACATACAGACACACTCGACATCGGCGATCATGTACGAAGAGACGTGTGGATGTGGCAGAGACGAAAGATATTATTACTCAGGATCGTGACAAATCAAGATCTGTTCATCCTTTCGATCGCTGCCTTGTGTATTAGTTTATCTCTAACTCGAAAAAGATTAGAGCGAGGCAAAATGTCACTCGAGGAGAGAGAGACTATGCGCTGAAGGGGAGATCCGGAATACGAGTCTAAGGTCCATCTCCGAAAGAAGCAAATCAATGCACTGCACTGTTCATGCTTGAGGCGCTTACATTTTTTTGACAATTTTAAAATTAGAGTAAGACAAACTTACCTGAGTTATGCGTAGACGTAGTGACCACGTTTTCGAATTACGTGTCTTATTTTGTCCCGTTTACACAAAAACGATTAGAGCAAGACAGATATTACTTGAACAGAGAACTGTTTACTTGAGGAGGATTCAGAATCAGGGTCTAAATGATTTCAGTTAAGTACCTATCTATTCTGTTTATTTGCACTGTGTAATAATGATTACCCGTTTACCTCATTTGAATGAATAGGTAGGTTTCAATATAATATACCTTTATTCATTTGTACAAATAGGTAACTTTTTTCCCTATAATCTATGTCAATGTAAAAATGAAATACTAGCTATACCGCGTGGTGTCATTAACGTTTTTTTATGGATCCCGTAAGAAAATAGTCATATAAATAGCCTATGTTATGTCCGGGGATAGTGTATTTTCCCAACGTTGAAAGTATTATCGAAATCCATCATGTAGTTTCTGTGTTTATTTGTTACATACAAAAATACATTAATACAGTAACAGGATTGCTGAATTCCTACTTACGTAATGGGTATTTTTTCAATACTGACGTGTGTGAAATGATCTAAGATAATGATCTACGATAAGATCAGTTTTAATGAAAGTAAAATACCACAAGTTCGCACAGCACACCAATAAGTGCAATCGATGGATCAATGCAAAAAAAACATACAATCTTAGCTTACGTTTACAGTCCCAAAACTTGGGGACACAACCTTTGTAGGGAAGATCTTCTTTGTTCACACTTAGCCTCACAATTGGGAATAAGACTGACAAATACCTAGTTAGGGCGAAGGTGGTCAGCCTCTTGCACAATAATCCCCATCCAATAAGGCTATTTGATTTAGAATGTGTAAGTTCTCAGATCTGGTTACTGAAGCACTGTATTATAGTGCTGAATTTATTCTACAATCACCAGATTAAATGAAACAGTTGACGTCATCCATACTAGGTGGATATTTAATTTACGCGAAACAAACGGTATGCGTCTACTTTCAAAGTGCGAAGCGCCAGGATGTGGAATGACTTGCGGGAGTCTGTGTTTCCTGCGCAGTATAGTATGGAGGTCTTCAAGTCACGGGTAAATAGGTACCGAATGAACAAGTGTGTTCCGTCGTAGACCACATCGCTGTTTAACATCAGACAGGATGGTGGTCAAATGCTTGATCACTGTGTTTAAAAAATCGTGGTCTTTACACTATTGAAATGGTCGGTGCTCACGTGTTAATTTCAACTCTCGATTTTCTTTATTTTCACAAATATTTCTGTCTTCAGATTAATTTATAATTTAAATAGTGGCCTTTGTCAAAATCGTTGAATTACGTTATGTCTGGGGTAAGTGCTTATATTATTTCTATTTAATTATTTTCTAAAATGTACCTAAGTTTTCTAATAAGCATTAGGTTATTAGAATGCTTATTAGAATTAAAGTAATATATACATTGGTACAAATAGTAGTAAGTACATCCACGCTTCAACAAGCTTGAAGAGAAAATTGATGGAGTACCAAAATTAAATAACCTGTCATCAGAAAAAAAGTCGACCATTCAAATGAACTAGTTACTATTTCCAGTGACTTAACAAGTCAAACTATTCTATGACGGGCAGTAATAATTGCTGTTCTCGAGAACATTAACCTGAGCAGCAACGCCAACAACCCTTTCGTTCTATACAATAAACTGCAAGCCGTTGATGCCAATTCTGTATTTCTATTTTAATCCTTGCTATATTTAGATGGAATCTTAAATAAAAATATGACCAGTTACACAGGGCTAGTTATCGCCCGACCCATCCTGGGTATGCTATTTATAGCTTAGTTTTAAAACCGATATACGCTGCAGCATGAGAATCAAGGACTCGCCTTCGTCTGATGTTGTGAGTAAAAAATGCGCCCACGGATGGCAATGAATGTGTCTTGGACGAAAATAGGTATTCGACTTATAATAAAACATATTGGTGTCGATTGTGCCCTAAAAAAATATTAAAATTAGTATTTTATTTTAATATTTCTATCTTAACCCATTTTAAATTCGTAGGTAGCGCTACAATAAATAGTTTCGACGATAATCCTTGCTGATAGTAAAAACGGTAGAACAAAATATCGACCAAATTCTTGACTGATGTTTGCGTTTACAGTGTAATTTTGTTTCAAAACTTGTAGGGACGTTTTTGCATGAAAGAAGAATGAAGATAATTTTGACGTGAGAAATTGAGAGAGAAAGAGGGTTATCTGCACCTAAAACGGAAAAATACAAATTGGAGAGATAGCTTAATCAAATGCCTCACAAATTGATACACTTCTTGAAAGAAGTAAACTCGTGATAATTATTTTTGAACTAATCAGTGTCACGGAAAATAATAAATTACCTACCTATGTATATCGTAGTTGACGTTTCGTGACCTTATTATAACCAGTTTGTGTTGTTGTGGTGCATCATTGAGCAAACAGTGTTATCGTTCATCCAGATGTGTTTATGTTAATTAACCCGTGAACTCCATGCCTCTGAGTGCATCTCTAAGGCAGTTTCTGTCAACTCACTTACCGTTATAATACATTTAACTATTTTTTAAACTAGCATGCATTAAATACTTTAACTAAATGTAAATGAGGATGGAAAGGGACACGGGATGCCTTTTTTAGAGTACGAATGCTTTGCTTGATAGAGTAAAGAATGATATTTTAAGATTAATATTCAGACATTTTGCATCTGATGTTCTCAATATCAGTTAAGATTAATTTATAACTCAGAAATATAAATACCGTACTACAAAACAGACTCTTTTTAAAAGCACCGAAAACCAACCATCGTGCATTCCCTCTACATAAAGCGGATGAGTATGGAAGAGACGAGAGAGGCATGCAGGATCATATCAGATGAAAATCTCAAGACTACTCCCGTTGGAAGAGCGAGGTTAGCTTTATATGAGACAGAATAAGTAAACACATGTATCACAGAACATGCTACCGGTGGTTATATGTAGGTGTTCAATAAAACGATATCAATATACTCATACAATATACTAATCTCAAACATGTTACGGCACATAAAGTTTTGGAAATACAAATAGTTTTTTTCAACTAAGGGGAATTTGTAATTAAAATGTTCTATACTTCGTGATGCATTTCCAATATATAAATAAATAGAGGCATACTTAATATATATCGTTACGATATACTTGCGTATGAGGAAACAATTTAAGACGATCGCTATCAAAATACTTTGCATGCAACACTTCCCCTGCAGGTGCATTAAACTTACTATTATTACTTACATTAAACTTATTATGTGCCAAAATTGAGCCTTTCGTATTTGTCAAGAAATTAAGTGAAAGAAAAAGGTGATGAAGCCAAAATTGCCTTTGCAGACGTGTCAAATTTCATAGCCTATGCCAGTGCGCAACTCTGCCTGATACTTTTAGATTAAACACGTTAACTTATTTACATATTCAAACACTTGCTTTAAAAAGACAACGTTGGCGATACGTACCTATATCGTTGCAGAATTTTGTACGTGAAGCGTGGCTTCGAATTTCTTAATGTGAGCCTACAACGTTTCATACATCGCTTGGCATTACGGCGCATTCCGTGGTGAAGAATGCAAACAATGCTGTAGCGCAGAATAATTTCAGAAACAGTTACCAACTTCCTTATTCATTGCATTATTTGAATTTCCTCTTGAATTTTGCATGCAGGTTTTTGTCCCATTTTTATACGTTATTTCAGCTTTAAAGACTCTTTCTGTGAATTCAGAGTAACCGGCATAGGAAGAGTAGTCCCACTTTTAAGTCACGAGGTACTCTATTCTGTATTGCATCGTCATGGTGTCCACGTCTACAGATGACATTTTGCTTTCTTTCCATTTCGATTATAGTTTCGTATTCGGATTTACAACAGAGAGGAAAAATTCATCTTGTAATGCGCGCATTAATAAATTACTCTCTCAATAGTGAGTGAGCTCTGAAGGTATCTGCAGTACCTTATCTAAATAACCCTTTGACAATTTTCAAAATTTGGGTTTTATACCGTATATTAAAAATGGGTTATAGTAAAATATAGTTTTTTAAATACTTGTTTGGAAGCTGCCCCGAAACAGTAAGTAACCTTTGACAGACGACAGGACTTGAGTGTCATCTATTTTAGCTTCATTTTTCGCAACTGTTACGACTTCCATCCTGATCATGGAGTCTGCAGCCAACAGGAGCTGACTATTTCTAGTTAATGCGACAAATATAAACGTGTCTATCTCTGTCACTCAACCTAGTAGGAGTAGGATGCTTTCCAAAAATAGCACATTTCCAAAATACGAGTGAATCATGTGAGAAAGTAACTAAGTATTAAAATAAACTTTTAATGCTGCTATTAAAAAATGTGCTATCAAACAAAGTAAGTACCTAGTAATAGCGCCTAAAATACCACGAATAATAAACGGAGTAATGACACACAGAATGAAAATCTCAAAATTGCACGTGAAATTTTTTACACACATTTTTTGCACAAATATCTGTGATTTGTGTTTTCAAAACTCTTAGGCCATTAAAAGAAGTTATTTTAGTTTTTCGATCGATACGAGTATTTTGCTTCTGCAAAACACCTTCCTGTCACCTTGAAGAGTATGGACCAAGGACAGACACATTAAACATATTGCGTTTGTGTAATCGATCGCTAAATTCTTTTAAACGTTACATCCAACCCAAAATAAAATGTTGAAATACAATTTTATTTCCATTTCGGTTAAGTATCTTATTAGCTGATATCCAATATAGGCAATTTTCTGACTCGGAAGATGATATCCCCAACAACGTTTCTAAGACCACTGCTCGTGGTACTTAAACACGCAGTATAACTTTTGCCGTCTAAATACATATATCAAAAATATAAAAAAATCCATCCCAGCGGCGTACGACGTGAAGTCGGCGTTGCGATACAAAATCAATAGAGTAAATGTGAAATTTAATATCAGTAATACCATCGATAAGGTATTTTAGTGAAACCCGAATCAGCTGTATCCCTTATAATATAGATGCATTCACGAAGTCAGTATTTTAATACGCGATCGTTGTTTACTTTTCCAATGCATATGGCAATCATTATACACGTTTCAATGCACAAACACAAACCAACAAAGCAACGGAACCTATAAAAAGCATCCTGACGTCGGACAACGCACGGCCCTTGTCTGTTAATGGGCGTTCGATTGGAATATTACATCGCTAAAATGTAGTCCATGGCTGCTTGTGTTTGGTTCAATGTACATTTAGAACTTTTTGACCTAGCAGTTCATCAGTGCACTTATCTATATACGTATTGATAGAGTCTAGTGCTCCTTTAAAACTAAACTCTATCTTTATTACTACTAGTAACAAGGTACACTGCGTATAAAAGCAGTGGTGTTAGAAACGTTGTTGGGCTCCTCAATATGAACAACTTTTGCTATGGAGACAATGCAACCAAACATTTTTCATCTCCACATAAAATTTAAAAAAATGTTTGCCTCGGGAGATGACATTTTGCATGGTGATGAAATTTTTTTTTTCATTTCACTACATTGTAGTAAAGAGCCCAACAACGTTTCTAGACCGTTACTCGGGGTCCTTTTACACTCTGACTAGCTGTACTGCAAGGTGTTACTTGCGTTTTTTTTCGTTCTTGTGGGAATTTTGGCTATATGCCAATATATCAATAGAGGCTATGTTAATCAGGAATAAAGTAACATTCTAATGGTAAAGGAATTATCAAAATCCGTCGAAGTTTTTGATAATTCCTTCGTTGGAAACATTCATGCATACAACTATTTCCTCTTTATAATATTATTACATAGGGTTCTGCTCTAAAAGAACATCTTTACGTCATCGAACAACGTACGCTCCTTGTCGGTTAATGCAAGTTCATATCGCTGAAATGCAGTCCATGGCTGTTTTTGTTTGGTTCATTGTATAGTGTGCAATTTTATACCTTTTAAAATACGTCAGTGTACTTAGTAACTAAGTATTTATTGTCCTTCTGTCCTAGGACTAAGAGTTATTGATTTATAAAGCGTATTTCTTTGTCATAATGTTATTTAGAACTGTCGCAACATTAAGGGATATACAGGTTAACGAGATTATTGATGACCATCAGTTACTAAAACCCAGTAGAGTGGAATGGATTATTTAATTGTTCAGTCATGCACAGCTGACTTTATTTTGTGAGAAACCTTGGATTGTGAGACTTTTTCTTTTGCATTATATTTTTCCGTAAAACGTTCGCTGTAATCCTGATTTCGAGGCACGAATATGCATTTCATAATACGATACTAAAACAAAAATGTCAAACATTTTGCAAAAACGGCATTGTATCAAAGACACGAGGCTATTGATATTTTTTAAATTTTAAAACAGTATTAGCAATCAGTATAGTAAAAATCTAATTTTAGCACTTTAAATATTATTTAAGCTTAAGATTACTTACTGCCTGAAACACGTGATTATAATATGCCTACTTTTAAATTATATAATACTTTTTTTATCGCTATCTTCTTCATATCACGACGTTTCCGTGGTATTCATTTGAAAAAATATTGTTCCTTGCTTAGATTATCTATATGCATATATCTCCAAATTATCTATAGTATTACACAAAAAACGATTTTTTTATTAAGTTCTTTACTTTCTATACGTGGAAGACACCCATCTGAACGACCTTTTGCAATAGTACCATTGTCAATTTTACGTTTATAATGTACCTTCAGTCTGCTAAGAATCTAGTCTACCTAGAACCTCATGAAATCTTTGAATTTTGGGGCAATTTTTTAGAGTCTTTGAATAGTATGACAATTTTGGTATCGCTTAACAGAAGGAACATTGTCGTGATAAAGGAAAGTTGAGCGAAACATTTTAATTTTTAAAAAGATTTCCAATAAATATTTTTGTTATTCACTTAGTTGTTCTCTTAAATGTTAAGATTGAGAAAAACATACCGGTAGTTCGGTATAAATATGATAAGATGAACTAAATAGATTAACACAAGGGATCTCTACGATAGTTAAGATATCGGCCGGTGAAATAGAGGCCGTCTTAGGAGGATATATACTGACAGATTGACAATGTCCTTGAAGGGCAACGTAAAAGTACGCGCAACTAGTGAACATGTATAAAATAGTGTATTGGTATTGAAGCAAAGGAGGTAGGCATTTGAGGATCGGAGAACTAGAGGGCTGTAATATCTGCTTATCCCTCTGGGAGATAAGTATGTAACTAATAGCTCGTAAGTATACGACTTAGGTGCATGCCTAAGTGTCAGAACTAGGTTTTTGTATAAAAAAAATAAGTTGATTCCATCTGAACTGGAAAAATGTACAGTTCGCTTGAAATCAGAAAACGTAGATCTTCCATTTCTAAAATATGCAAGGAAGCTGATAGACTGAATAACGTAAATCAAAGATATAGGTACGGCAATAGGTAATTTTGTTCAGTAGTTCAATTACAGTAGAAATGCTGTAGATATTTGGTACATTCCTGATTTGGTTAACTCAATATTAGCCTAAGTCAATTAAGTCAGTAATTAAGCCATGTCGTCACCGCAACAAGCGATACATGTGCCATCACCCTAATCCAGCTTTTCCCGTCGTGGGTGTCGTGAGAGGTGACCGAGGGAACTCTCCTGAGGGCGGGCAGCAGCGCTCTCTGTGACTTAAATCGCAACACCACTGCGATAGCCAACCCGCCTGCCAAATGTGGTGATTATTGGAATTTTTCCCAAATTATCTTGGAAATCATTGGCGGAGACCCTCGTCCAGCAGTGGACGACATGTGTCTGATGGTGATGAATCTACTAAAGGAAAATATTTCAGTGTATTGTAGAGACATAATATTACGACCGAACTGCTAGTACAATAAAATATAAGAGTCCAGATCTTGTATTAATCTTTGTAGTGGCCAGTAATGAACTAAGGCCTTATTGTTGCTAAGCAATTTATTAACGAGCAAAATAATAATATAGTTCCAAAAGTGCTACGAACATAAGGAGCCTCAGAAGTGAAGAATTTCTGCGGTTAACATTAATATCACTAGATCCATCGTCCGTAATAAACATTCTACCAAATCAATACAACCGGTTTAGTTATTAACTCAAAGGTTGTAGTTCCTGACAGAGAATACAGAGTGGATCGTTTATACTCTAAAAACATTACGCCGAAGGTCGAATTTCCAACAAATCCCCTCTTATTGACAACATGCGTCCACAAGAAACATTATCTGACGTCATATTTGAATATCAAAATGATAATGAATAAAGTAGGAGATAAATAAAAAAACAGATATGAAACGAGCACTGATGATGAAGGTACTAGTGGGCTGCAGATTTTTTTTTTACTTCGCAGTTCATGATCGCATAATTATGTTAAGCGCAGGTTATTTGATACAACCGGATTATCGCATGTGTGAGGTTTGAATGTGACCTGCGTAAACCTCCTTGGTAGATCAAAGATTATTAGATTGTCCAATACTTCTTTTTTGGATTTTTTTTCATAATTACATTTATCAATTTTAAACAAAACACTACATTGTTCGTTTTGTATGCCAGTAATTTTGCGTACTCAATTTGTATTTATTACATCGATAAGATACTTGACTGACAGCTATTGTGGAAACACGCTGTGTCTTTTTACCATAACGCCCTTTGTCTATGGAATTGTTATTTTTTTTTACTTAACCGTGATTACGTTCAGTGAACGTTCATTATGTAGGCACTTACTATAAAAACGCTCCTACTTACTTGAGCAAACCAGCAAACAGTACTGTTCATTATGAAAATAAACTTATCAGTAAGTAACGATCATTTAGCTTAACAGAGTGTATTACAGAGTCAATTAATTGATATCTGTGTCGCTTGTCGGTTTAGTCGTCACAATAATTGTTTGTCGTAGACGAAAATACATTTTCTCTTGATCTTGACTTATTGCGTGTTTTGATGAGAGCAGTTTTGATTGCGTCATTCGCCCTTCGAATCTTGGAAGGGATTTAGGCATTCCAATGGCACTGATCGCTACGACCGCCACTGCCGTCTATTCTGCAGTGGCATTTTCCATACGAAATTAGTTTGTTTTGTTTTTTTTTTCATTCTTTGTTCTAGTGGTTTAGATATTATGAGTCACTGATATTATACTATTCAGGTTTAGGGTCAGATCTAGGTGCATCTTACAAAAATACCCAACGTGATGGATGGTGAACCAATAACACCGTAATTGTTCTAATAAAAAAATATGTACAAACAGATCACAGTGGCGTGCAATTGGAGAGGCCTATGTCCAGCAGTGAACAGGTATGGGCTGATGATGATGCATGCTTACAAACTCCTCCTCGAAAGTTATGGGGTTGCCTAGTTGTGTACAGAAAGTGGAAATATCGTCTCGGCAAACGGTGGAAAAACGGACTCCCTCAGGTACCGTTGCCAGGCGTCCGGATAAAGCCGGACATATTATAGGTAAGCTATTTTATCCCGTGTCCGGCTAAAATAAACGGTATCAGGCTTTTTATATTTGCCAACCATTAAATTGACTAACGGAAAACTCTTTAAAAGTTTTCTGAACACTAACAAAGTGGTGAGGCAAAATCCTCAATAATGTAGAGCGTCCGGCCTTTCTACCTAAATGTGTGCCCAAACTGGCTGGTCTGTCCGGCCATTAGGTCTGACTACCTGGCAACTCTGCCCTCTGGTAAGGTGGACTAATCATTTGCCAAAGATGTCTAGCAGAAGCTGGAAGCGCGAAGACGAAAACAAATGAAATTAGCGTGCAAT
>SJJU01003649.1:0-21668 GCA_012932125.1 Conopomorpha cramerella
ATGTTTGGACACTATTATCAAATAATACCCAGACCTAATTACGCGCGTACCATAATTATCATGGAAATTCCCGGAAATATCAGTGAAATGTCCAGTGGGAATAGTAGGATCGGCCAATCAACGTGTAACAGATTTGTATGCTTAACCGGACAAAGTAGCCACGCACGGTGTGGCGCGGCGTTGTAATAGTGAGATAATGTGCCGTAGCTCACTCAATAATCAAGTATGTGGCGGGTCAGAGCTGCGTTCATAAATTCCAGTAATCCCCAATATATTGTCACGTATTACCGCGCGCGGCGTCAAGCCGAAAATTCACTAATTCTGAACAATTTGAGCCACGCATCAAGCAAAACGCCACTGATTGATGCTGACTCACTCCCCCGCCCCCGACCCCCGACCCTCGACCCCCGGCCCCCGGCATCCACACTAATATAGCTAAATGAACGGCACATTGTATCATTTATTGTTGTGCTCGGACAAGCTCGTGTTCTGTGGACTAGATCAAGTTTCATGTAACAAAAACAATTATTTATTTCAACAGACTATTGGCTATGTGCGCGACGGTGGCGACGCGTAGCGTTTACAACATTTGCGGAAGCTGATAAATAATAACAATGTAAACATTGATAGTTTTCTTTGCAAATCTAAATAAAACCAAAGATGAAAATAGTATTATTGACATTATTTAAGTGCTATTTATTAAATAGTTTTACCATACAATTAATATAATAATTAAACACTTACGTCTTTCTTTTCACAGCAGCAATACATTTTTTTCATTGTTCTATTTTGTAGGAAGCTCTTGGGAAAAAATAAAATGTACATTTGCTATTGAAGCCGTTATTTTTTACACTTAACAACGCATTTCTTCGCTTTGATTTTGTACTGCAATCAACGATTTGATAGCTGATCATCCGCATTTGTTTCCAATTTCTGCCGTGTTGTGCGCTGCGGTCGTTATCTCTCTGCCTCTACTCGCTTTGCACATAGCCAATAACTGCGTCGAAATGTCGAATAATATAACAAAGGTAAGCTCAATCTTGTCTTTGATTATATTCGCGCCTATATACCCGGTGAACAATATTGAGTTTCTTAAAGTAGTCATATTTAATACTATTGTATTGAATACAAGCCGTGTGGTAACGGCGAATGAAATAATTGTGTCACCACCCCAGCCCCGTTTTGCGGGTCGTAAGAGGTGATCGAGGGAACTCTCCAGAGAACGGACAGCAATGCTCTCTGCGAGTTAAACCATAACACCGCTGCGATGCCTCCGATTATGACGACAGACAGACTATGGAGAGGCCTATGAGATATACGACATAGGCCTCTCCAATTGCACGCCACTCGCATCCAGCTTCTGCCAGCCATCTTGCGTATATCATCAGTCCACCTTGCCTGAGGGCGTCCTACACACCTACGTCCTACACACTGCCTGATGATGAATACAAGACAAATATTTTCTTCGCCATTGTATTGTCTATAAAAGCACTTTTTAGCTCTCCTTGATTTTTTTTATCATTAAGAACAAGCGTTTGACCATCATCCTGCCTGATGTTAAGCAGCGATGTGGTCTACGATGGAGTACTTGTTCAGTAGGTACCTATTCACGCGCGACTTGAAGACCTTCAGACTGTACTGCGCTGGAAACGAGATTGCGAGATATTTAAATGTATGACTCGGAATGTAGGCTCACGCGCGTACATTATCGTACTCGTACAAAACAACAACAATAGAGAACTCGATAGTCTCCAAAATAGTATTCTACCTCGTACCTGTGGATAAGCTTTGATGTTTATTGATTATTCAAATATAGGTAATTAATTACCTTCCACAGCGGGATAGCGCAGCGCAATGGCTACAAGGCTTTCAATAGAATTACTAGTCAATTAGTCACATTCAACAGAGGAATGTATTGCCATTGATGTAATAGGTGTACCTATGTGTTAAATGTCGTTTTTGGTCTCACTTGAGGTACTTTGTATATAATAACTTGAAATGAAGCTCCAGTAATGACTATAGCTTGTTTCGAAGATAAAATAATTAATAAATACACTTTACGCGTTGTACCCCCTAAGCGGGCTAGGCAGAGGCATTTGCTAAATGGTTTAGTATATAACCCGATAACATACAAGCGGACTAGATACTTGAGTGTTACCTGACAGGTTTAGAGGACTACACACTAACATACATACAGTATAGGACCTGCAACCGGGGTAAACACTTTGAAGACAGAGTTCGTTTCAGAGTTTGTTTTATTAGTAATGATAGAGGTTTAAAAACAATTTAAAAGAAGTGTATGATATATAACCTAAGTCAAAGTCAAAACTCAAAAATTTCTTTATTTCATCGTTATAAGTGCTATAACATACAGATATAGAGGTACAGTAGCATAACACAAAGCTTGATGAACGTCATTTATGACGAAAACAAAAGTGATCGTCCCCGAACGCCCCCCTAACGACATTTATAACATAATCGATGCACGTTCCTGCACGTTTCAAAACGCGTTTCACTGACATTTAATTGACATCACGATTACATCGACATGTTAGTTACATTGATTGGATTAACTTTAAAATCAATTTATTAAAACAACGTACTTCGAAGTATCCAGACCACGGATTACCTTAAATACGTCGAAATAAGTACATTATTTCGACATACCGACGACGACCTAGAATGGTTGCTTGTGTTACAGGCCCCACTCTGTATATCTGAAGAATGAAGCGACGAAACATAATTGATGCTATATTAATAGGCAGGAATAAATTCGATAGAGAACACAGACCGATAAAATGAATACGAATAAATAAATTAAGATCATGCAATGAGTATCAAAATGTATTTGACAAATGTCGTATTTACGAAATAGGTGCACGGCGTGTCCCCGGAAGTATTAAAATATAAATATAAATGTTAAACTTATTAATGCCCTCATTAATGCATAACATCAACACTTGATATGAACAGTATACTAGACTCGAGAGTAACGTCTCACGTAAATGTGTTAGTTGAGAGCGCGAGTGTTTAGTGCGGAGCTTCCACACGAGGCGGCCGGAGCGCGGCCACGCGGATAACACACAATATTACGCATAAGTGGCAGAGTGAGTGGCTCGTCCCTGCGGCAATAAAACTAGCGTGAAGAATAGATGTAATGATGTAACGACTGGAAAATTGTTCTCCGTCGCGATGGAAGCGCCGGGAGCCGCCGGGCACAATAAGGGGCCGGGAAATTCTCGCCATTACTCTAGCTAGTGTTAGCATTTGCATTATCTCTCCATAGGCATCCGGCGTACTATTATTATATTGTAAGAGCATTCGTGTGTAAATATACTGTTATGGGTTTATAAGATGTTAACCTAATGCGATGTATCATTGTGCCTTCTACCAAAAAAAGGAAAGATTATCTCGTTATGATTTTTTTTGTTTATTTCTGATTGATAGTACACTTTAAAGCCGTGTCATATTATAACAATATCTCGATTACCGTGAATATATGTGGAAGTACTTCAAAAGTATTTAAAAGTCAGGTACGACGTATGAAATGATTTCCCGTCCCCCATCCCCCCTCCCCCGTCCCGTGGCCCCCGCACACCGTGAGTTTCAATATGAAACAAATGTGTCACGCGTTACGCATTACGGCTCTGAGCACCGCAATCAAATTACGGCATCGAGCTCGCGCTGTAATAATCAAATGTCTATAAAATTCATGACTCATATAAACGCTGTACATTACGATGAATCGCGAATAAAACGGTATCCAATAAACACATACATAGGGATGTATAAGAGTATCCCTACTAATGGTTTTCACCCATTTTCTTCAGTTCTCAGAGCTGTTCGAAACGAGACTCACATTATGTGTCAATTATTTCACCTTCGGGAACCTATCTGGGAGCGTGTGTATGTTGGTACCTCCATAAAGTCTTTATGCAACTTGAACATTGCATAAGCATAACTATAAAATGTATTATTCGTTAAATAAGTAGACATACTGTGCTGTAGGTAGGTACGCACTAAACACTTCTGTGGCGAAAGCGATTTGAAGATGGCCGCAGCTTATTTACGTAGGTGTGGATAGAGAAGGGAACAGTAACTTAATAAGTATTCGGTGGGTATAGCATCGTATGACTCCTTGGAATCGTTATCCGATAACGACGGCCATCGCGGCCCGATGGGCGCGACGTGACCGCGCCCGCCCCGATCACCGCAACACTCCGCCGGCCACGTCTCCACTTATAACTATAAACGGACACATAGCATTTTTGCTCGCGCAAATGTGTTCCGAGCCTCAAAATGAGGCGCTGTTGTAAGCCGACTCTCGCTGCGTATACAAAACTCAAGTGAAACTCTACTTCAATATATGCATTGGATACGTGAATACGTTACAACTGTTTGTAATATTAGATATGTTCACTACTTTTATTGTAATATTTATATCTATTATTATATCTGTGTCTTTGTTTATTTTACGTTTATTGTTGAAAGGCCAAATTTCGAAGTTTTCAATGATACAAACTATGACTGATGAGATGAATGTAGTGTCAGTTCCCTATGAATTTTACCCAACGTGAACTGGTGTTCTGCGGTGGACATCGCTAAAGTGCTTTCATACAATCAAGTATCCAAATATAATTAATCACCGCCAGGCAGTGGGGCCTCTACGCATCAATCTAAGAAGTAAACTTGACGTTTCTGCGATTTCATTAAAATTAAAATTCGTTGTAAATTATGAGTTGACTTAAGATGCAGTCTTAAAATATTTTCCCCAGTTCATAGTTAATTCAACCATTGCTTTTGCATAAATGCAAATGTACAGCTACACTGTGGGCAAAGTTTTAAGCTTGAATATTGAATTTCTTCTGGCGATCTTCCAAGGCTTTCGCTACGATAAAACTTGATCGTTTTTAATCGTTTCGCAGTTAAGGATTTAGATGTGTACTATTTCAATTGCAATGTATCACTGGTTTTTTTTATCTAAACATAAAGTTCAACAGCGATTTAGAATGAATACTGCATTACAACTAATAAACATCGTAGTATACCTAATAGACTCGTTTTGGGATACAATATGATTTTCATTTATTTTTTTGTTTTGAAATAAATATTACAAATGACGGACTTATGCTAATGCATTTTTTACCAGTCAACCCAAGTTGTGGTGAAAAGATATGTGTGATGTAGATAAAGTTTTAAGAATTGTACTAGCTATTAAAAAAATAGATTTAATATTTTTTAAATTAATACACGTAAGTATAAACTACAGTAATGAAACGTCATACACCTATAAATATCATATGATACAACAACTATAATATTTTACACTATTCATTCGGAGAGCAAAAGTAAGTTTAGTAAGATCCTTGTAGTACGAAGATATCCATACTTATGTATAACTAACTCTATATTAATAGTTATGAACATAGTCGAGCTTTTATTTGGGTAAACGTTCCTGATTTCAAGGTTAGCTATAAATAATTTCACCCAATGAATTGTTAAGTACCTATACGGGCTGTTCGTCTAAACAGCGCGACGCTACACCAGAGAAGCTTAACGGAATCGCTAAAAGGCTTAGCAACTTCAGCCAAAAATAACAATGTCTGAGCTAACAGAGTTTCATAAACAGCACCTGTGTCCGGAGAAAATCTACTGATGGTCTCTGCAGACAAAATCCCATCTCCATACTGCACGGACTAATTCGTCACGGCAATATCCCGTGTAAGTTGAGCTCGGTGTGTGCGCTACAGCGAGTCCGCGCGGCTCACGGGGCCTGGCCAACAAATGTGACGTCACCTTTTCGCACAGTAAACCTCCATTTTGATTAAAACTTTAAAAAGTATGCGGCGCTTTCGTTCAGCATTTTTGCGCGTAAATTCGAGTTAATCTTTTTGTAGACGTTTTTGGTTCTGTTGTTTTTTCTTTTATCCTCCTACACCTTACAGTGGCTATTATCGTGTGCTGACAAAAGCACAAATCGGATAAGGTATAAATAACCACAAAAAATCTACTTAGCTGTTGGTTAGTATTGTTTCTGTATATTTATTTCTTACTTTGTTTCTCGTAGGTCCTTCCACGTTTTAAAGATCACTTTGATAAAGAGTCTCACACTAACAATGGAACCCTGAATTTGCGACAACTTTGTTTCGCCATTCGCTAAACTCGGTGTGGACTATTTTATTTTAGTCTTCTATTTTTGCGCCATACATTTTAAATTTTTGGCTCAGCGCTTTTAAGCGATTTAGTTAGAGTTTTTGTTAATTCCCTGCACTTTGTTGCGTGTTTAAAAAGAGTAAATAAAACTTTTTGTTGTGTTTTCATGACTTTGTACATTTATATTCGGTTTAGAATTGTATGTTTGTAATATGGGGCTAATATTTCTTTATCTGAGACACCATTCTGTAATTATCTCGTTGAGAAAATAAATGAGTATGTAGCGCTGTAGATCCGCCCCCGGCGACGGCGGCGGTCGCGCGAATCCATAATTTGCAAAATTGAATCGGGAACTTTGTAACTCGGCCGCGTCGCTGGCACTTTTTAACTTGGCCGCCGATAGAGAGCGCCGGAGCACAAACCCCGAATAACCCAAGTATGTACAGCCACTGACACACTGACCTTCACATTTGGACACAATCTGAGCTTTGATATAGCGTAGCGTCGTGTACCTACATAAAGCATTGCTTAGGTTACAGCGGCTTCTCAACTCGGCCGGGACATTGCTGCATCGGGAGATTAATTCATTAATGGACAGTGGTCTGGATACGGAGACATTTTTTTGCTTTGTAGCTCTACCTAGATGGAAGGTTTTTCATGATAATTTTTAGCACTTTGTTTGAACTGTTTACGAGAATAATGATTCTGCGCGTGTAGGAAGCGCAGTGCATTGTTTGTGTGTCGTCTCCGAGATGCATCGGTGTCCTAATTGACCGGTTTGAAATGTTTGGAAGTGCGCTGCGACTCGCTACTGCATTAACACGTCATAATTTCCTGTAGCCTGGGTTTGGCATTTGACACAAAAGTATGTTCATTTATTTTATTTTAGATCTGGATCGTGCTTCCGTACATTCACTTTACATTTTCTTGTTCACAAAAGTACACACATCAAAAGTGTCTAGGGATCAAGTACATTTTAGAAGATTGCAATCAAGAATACATTTTACAAAATTGAATTCATTCATAATTTATTCAAAATGTGGTGAGAAGTCATTGATACAGGCACGTGGAATTAGGTGGGAGACCAATCCAGAAGATTATAAAAATATTATTATTTATTTAAATCAAATCTAATCAGATTTGATTTAAATAAATTAGATTTTTTTAGAGCTAAAAATGTTCTTGATCTCTAGACACTTTTGCTGTGTGTAGGTACTTGTAAATGTCTAATATGTTGTGTGACAATACTGTTTAAGTTAAGCACCGTGATGTCTTCAGGTTAACTATAAAGAAGTCGCTCTGAGCGATAAGGACGCTTTTTGCAATCTCACCACAATCATTGTCAATTTTACATTTGTAACTTGCAGTGTGCTTTAAAGAGTATAGTCAGTCATTTATGTATTACTACTACGGAAGCAATTTGGTCCCGTTATTTTGAGTTACTTGAATCTTGCAGGTAACTGTTTAACTGCAAAATATTCAGAATATTTACGGTACGTACACTGCCTCAGTACAATGTCGTTATTCTCTACACTTTCATGAAGCTGTGCTCTGTGCGATAATGTGGAACACCGTGTTTGTTACAATATGCCAGAATATAAATATAGTGCCGAAAGAAAATAGCGAAAATAATAATTTATATTTGTGATTCAGAAGCCCTGTTTTATTAATAATGCATGTGGTCTGCAACTGTCACCTAAAACATTTCTATACTAGTAAAACCACTTGAGGTAAGTTTGCTGGAAAAGTTTTACAGTTGTTATCTTAAGTGCTGCAAGCGCTGCATGATCCTTATCCAACATGTGCGATATACTGTGTGTGTGTGCGTGTGTGCGTGTGTGTGTGTGTCGGCGTCTGTGTATGTGTGTGTTTGTACATCGGCAGTTGATGCCCCAGGCTGCTCAGTTTCTGCTACAGGAACTTTCTCCATACAGGGACACCTTTGCTCCTTCACCCACAACTTTATTATTACCAACTTTATTATCAGCAAACATTACAACTTTGAATATTTCATACAACAAGCGGGAAATACTTGCAATCTACATCGTTGATGAAATTTAATACTCCGAAAGGAAACTTATACTTGTCGCGGCACACCTCCCTTGTATTCATCGTTAATTATAAACATATTGCAATAAAAGTTTCATTGAACGAATTATGTAGTACATCACCAGCTGTCAACACAAAACATAACCCGTCGTAGCTTGAAGACAAATGTCCGAATCACCAAACAGTCCGTGTGGTGACAGCAAATAGAATACATGTACCACCATCCCAGCCCAACTCTTCCCGTCGTGGGGGTCGTATAAGGCGACCAAGGGAGCTCTCCAGAGAACGGGCAGCAGCGCTCTCTGTGAATTAAACCACTACACCACTGCGATCGCCAACCTGCCTGCCAAACGTGGCGATTATTGGCATTTCACCCCAAATTACGGAAATCATTGGGTCCCCTCGTTCTGTGGCTGACGATTAATCGTCACTTGATGACCTCATCTTCCACGACGCTGAATGTATCATGTGAAAGTGAATAGGAATCTGTGCACTATTTAATCTGATTAACCATTCTCTGGCGGCTCACAACATGGATTAGCTGGATGTGGGAGCAGCGCCGACCGGGGCCGACCGGGGCCGACCGGTGCCGACCGGGCCGGCCGAACCAAACGATCTCTGAACCCTTATAATGCACAGCGTTAAATCCCAAAGTTTCAGCTCTTGAGTATTAGTTGTGCGAAGTTAAATGAACCGGCGGCCCACTTGCTCGCCGGCTTAATGTCTTACCTCTGACCCGCCGACTCATTGTTGCCACTAAACACTGATTAGCTCCACTCTACGCCTCTGCGACGCTCTCCACTAAATCTCTTCTACTAATGACAAGTTGTAGTAAATAGTGAGGTACTAGTTTAAGTTTCAATTTATGCCTACAGTTCCCAGTGATCGAAAGTTGCACAACCTTTGGCATCAGCCCGAATGGTGGTCAAACGTTTTAAAAAAAAATTAATAGGTACACATTGAGTCACTTCCTTGTAATTAATTCAATACATTGGAAACAATACAGTTGGTTTTGTCGTTTCCACAAATTAGAGAAGTCAGTAAGGTAGTAATTAGGAGAAGAAATAGTCTTTGGCATATGCAACTACCTCATTGAGTACCTCATCGGGGCCTATCAGCTTCCTAGAAACTTCACTTTGCTGGAAACTATGTTGCTACTACGAGTAGAACCTAACAAATAAAAAGTAACCTCTACAGCCAGCGATGCACAGCAATATTATAATTTGTAGCTTCGTTCAAAATATACTCGTAATATAGGTAGCCAGTTGTAAGCGCTGAAATCAGAAACGTGAGTAGTAGAAAATCGGAAAATCCCGATGCTTGCGAATCCGCGACTCCGCGTACAAATGTTGGTTTAATTCTAATTTTGCTTTCCGCAGGAATCCTCCGTCCGGATGACTTGAGTGCTCAATCCGATGATTCAACGGATCCTATAGATTAAATGTAGCTTTAAACTTCCACATTCATTTCACGGCTGCTGAACATTTCCAACGTCAACCTTATGATAATTTAATTATCTTTCCCTGTACCCTACTAGGTATTTTACGCATTCTACGCCATTTTTATGTTTGTTTTATGTCACGAATCTGTTCTTCAAATATTGTATCCAGGATAAAAACGTCCTAAGTGCTATAGTCGTTGAGATACCGACTGCAATAAAATGGTAGAGCAGGGATGGAGACCAATATGGTGAGGGAAGGTGGATGCCACCCACATAGATGTGAATCAGAAGAATAGAATTAGGTAACCAGAGCCGTAACAAGTGAAGTACACCTGCATCTCAACTTACCCTTGATGGAAACAGTATGTAGTCTATTGAAGAATATGTATCTCTTCGTTATACAGTTTCGGGAAAGGCCCGCGTCACCTCATCACAGGTTGGCTGTCTGCGTGCGTAGTTATTATATATGACTACATTTGCATAACAATACTGTTGATTTTCCTATACGAGACGTACCTAGTAGAAGCGGAGAAACGAAGGACACTTAAATAGTATATTCGAAATCAACACAGAGCACCTAATGCGAACCTTATGAATAATTTAATATTGAAAGATATCTGCTGGAAAAGGTTACGTATGCTTTAAATTACATAGGGCCTTACTAATAATGGCGTAATTGCTATTTGCAAGATACACAAAGCTCAACTTAACTTGTCAGTTGTATGTCAAATATGGAATAACCAGTTCAAGTAGACCTGTAATAACCGTACTATAAGTGACAATGCGTTTATTGGTAAGGGGGATAGTATTTAATGCAAAACATGTTGAACTACATTAAAGTTGTGTATATTTTTATATAGTCTACCGTGAAGTGTGTCTCGAACAACTCGTACAACATCAAGTGTAATATTACAGTACCCGCGAGTAGGTAGGTACCTGCTACGAGGGAAATCAGTTCAGCGTGGAAAAGAGCCAAAACATAATTGTGTTTGGCAACAGCGACACGAGCCGCTGCGGCTACAGTGGCGGCCTCTACACATCCACACTCGCACTTAAACTACTCTATTCAAAACACTATGTACAAAAAGTCTATGATAATAATCTGTTTGACATGCAATTTTGACCAAAAGAACTATAGCGGAGTAATTTGGATTAAAACACAACTTTTTTCGGACTGTGTTTAACAGTTTCGTGTTCGTTTGAAATCTTCATAATTGCAGTCGGGCGAGGTGAGCTGAAGTTTCCCGCCGAGCTAGCGGGATTATTACGTGACAAACTTGCCACTTACCTCCAATAGTACCTTTATGTAGAGATCGTTGCCTCCAATACTCTTTATTCGTGCATCTTAGAGCACAACTAAGTCGGTGTCGTTCTATAAATAATTGACGACAGTTCAATGTAATTTAAGTACAATGCAAAAAACATAATAAGTAGATAGTTAAGGAACAACATTTTTACATGACAAGATATTTTTTACTCTTTAACAAAAATAAAAAAACTTACTTAGAACTGGTGATATGGTGATATGACAGTCGACATTTTTTTTAATCATTTTAACTTGAGATACTTGTTGTTTCTGAACCGATGATAAGTTACTAAGTTCGGATGAACACTTACCCCTTACCAATAAACGCATTGTCATTTATACAACGGTCTACTTGAACTGGTTATTCCGTATTTAACATACTAGTGACAAGTTAAGTTGGGCTTTGTATATGTTGCAAATAGCAATGCCGCCATTATTAGTAAGACCCTTAGGTTGTATGTCCCACGCTCTGTGTGTATCGCTCAATTGAACAAGTAATAAATTAAACACTTCAATAAAATTTTGTTTTTAATAACTGCCATTCACTACACTCATATAGTCGATATAGACTGATTGTAAAACTTAATGCTAAGCCAGTCAGTGTCATCCATCGTTATGGCCTCCGTTTATGGCCGTGGCTACTTACAGTTTTGTATGATCTCATTCGATTGCCAGCGCCCATAATATTCGTAGTGAAACACTTGTCCGAAGTCGAGAGAGTCGTGTCATGCCGGCGCAAGTTCCCACGGGCCAGACGTCGTAAACCTGGCGAATCGAGGGTTAGTTAATCAATGCAGCGGCGGTTCTCAGCCAGTTAATGAGTCTTTTATGGACCCGTTAGGCCTCGCTGATAGTTGGCCCGGCCCGGGAGCCGCCGTAATGGCTAGGAATTTTCGTTCCCCGAACATTACGCTATCGTTTGAAGCACACGCCTCAGGAAATTGTATTATACATTATGTAACGAATTATTATGATATCAAACTGAAAGGAGAATTGTAAATATCAGAGCGCGCCAGGAAATACATTATAAGAGATATTACGAAGGGCGGGAATACATTTCCATGGAATTGGTAAGATTATGTTTTTCGTCAAGTTTGGAAAATATCTGAACAAAAATTTATTTATTATTATTTATAGTCGAGTACTGGGTACATACCATTCAGGACTATAGGGATAAACGCAACATAAGAATAAAACTAACATCAAATATGTTGCATTGAATGAGGTTTAACGTTGCGGAAATCAGTTGCACGTAACAATCGTATTAACAAAACTGCTCAAAGCTCTTTTTCCGCATGTGCCTGTATATGGGCGGACGGGCGTTCGAGCGGGCGGTTGTAGTATGTAATGTACGAAAAAGCATTTTGAGTGGTTTGATGGAATTTAGTACGGTTAAATGTACTAAATTCCTTTTTCCCCCCGTTGGTTCCCTATATTCTTAATCGTTGGATTATCAGATAAAAGACAACAGTCCATCCTTGTAGCGTGCTCATCACTTGTACCTGTTCTCGTGGTGGCGTGCTATTAACTTGCATCTTAACTTCTTACCGCAATCATTGAGCAAAATGCTAAAACAGTTCGTAATTTATGTTGATCTATATCTAAGTACTTACATATGCCACATACGATGATTTGTTTGCTATTTATTTTCTTCCCACTGAAAATGAATGAAAAGCAAATGAAATGTGCGCGTCGTCGCGCGGAGGCTCCATTTGCGATAAGAATGTTTCCTCGCAAATGTATCTTTCGGAAAGACTCCGCTTATTTAATTTTCTCTAACAGGATACGCGCCATCGCCACACCACCGCCACGCCACGGCCTCGCCACCGCCGCCGTCGTACGTGCCGCCATCACGGCACCCCCCCGCCCCTCACTTCACAACAAGATTATAATGAAAAGTAACAACAACTCATATGGACATACCCGCGGATATATCTGGAAATTAATACTAAAAGTGTGCTTGTTCATTAAATGTGCAGTATTTATACATAGTATCAAAAGGCAGGTAGGTATTTAGTCCACATTCGTACGAAATTTCTGCAAATTAATATTCGGAGTTTGTGCGTCAAATGACACAAAAACTAAAAATAAGCAAAAAAAAAAAAAAGGCCAAAAGGATTCTCCGAGTAAACCCTATCGTAGTATCAGCATTGTGAAACAGCAGCGTGTAGGAGGTAATGCACAAAACAGTCAGTTGGATAGTTTACAAGAATACATTTAAAAGAAAAAAGTACCGACTTCATCCAGTACAGCCGCCCGCCCACACAATTGTTTTAAGTTCCCTTCGATTTATCGGGGTTTGCCATCATCAAACCCTGATTTCCATATTAAGCATTTCCACCTTGGAAATATCTTATCGGTTCATAATGGACGAACAAATATAAAAAAGCATAAATATACGGTGCAATTGAGGAAGACTCTTCTTTTTTAAAGTCGCAATAAAGCAGTAATTGGTGGATATCGATATTGCGACGTTATTAAACCCTATACTTATATATACGATAAACGTTCTATTAGACGTGCATCCCAGTTTCGACAGTTACCCGTTACAGTTAAATGCGATTCACAAAGGCGGCCGTTGCGCGGAGCCCGAATCAGCCTAATAAAGAGGATTGAGCACACGCGGCGCTCGCGAGCGACAGACTCCGCCGCCCCCTCCGGCCCTCCCCGCTCGCTGCCGACACACTCTAGCTCTCTGAACACGGCGCACTAAGCAAACTCCACACAACCCAAGTATACCTTAATTCGTTTATCGAATTCTCTACTGCCATGTACCTACAATTGGAGTCTACATTTTGTTGCTCGAGGAAGTTGCGAAATTATTTATTGGCATGATTTGGTAGGACGCTCGTTTAAACACATGATAACAATAGATACGGTAGAAGTCGAGAAATCCTGATAATCCTTCAAGACTGGGGTTAATGGTTCTTTAACATTATACCATGCCTAAAATATGGAAAATATTCTATTTAGCAAGTCCATGACATTTTTTCACTTTGGGTAAATCAAATTCACAGAAATCCCAATTAACCACCAATACCACCAATAGTATACCAATTAACCTTGTTTTCTCGGAAGAAAAGCTTCATTTGAAGCCAACGGCGGTCATACATACATATATTTAATAATACATAATTAATACCTAATATAAAAAGCTATTAGAATAATTATTTCATCTTAATTTCTCTAAAGTACCCATTAAATGAGTAATGTATCCTGTAAAGTTTAGGAAACCTATTGATATAAAAATCGTTATTGTAAAACTAATAATCAAGATTCGTCAATGAGACTGAATGTCTTCGGTAGCTAGTTTGACAGCAACTTAATAAATCTCATTAAGATTCTATAATGAAGTGTGTTCTTCAGTTTTCAGTTCTAACCCACGTGACAGCAGCTCAAGTTTAGACCATTTATTTGAGCGGACTGTACATTATATTTCCAGGGCTTTATAAATATGTGACGCCACGTCTCCGCGGCCGCTCCACGTCGTGGAACAAAAAGAGGACAGAAGTTTTGGTCCCAGCAGCGTCGAGTTACAATTAAGTTTGTCCGCACATTCGATTAGAAGGCACAAGTTTTTCGTCCCGTGACGATTACTGGCGCGTCGAGCCACGCAACTATTGATTTTGAATTAGTTCAGCTAATCGCTCGGACTTGGTGCTGCTGCGAAATTACTTTTGCTGTGACTAATGGCTCCACTACGCGACTACGGGCTACCACTTGCACTCCACCAATCATATCTATTTCTACTGCAATCTATTTTCGATGCCTTTGATACTTGAATAGTATAATAATTTAAAAATAACATAATGACAAATACAAGCAATTGTAGGTATTGTCTTCATCGTATGCGTATGACAGGCACCTACTTGTTGCGCTTAAGTAATTTCACCGGGATGTATTTTAGTGAGTTATTTTTTTTCTTTTATCACTATGAACAAGCGTTTGACCAGCATCCTGCCTGATGTTAAGCAGCGATGTGGTATATTATGGAGCACACCTGTTCATTGAAGTCACTTGAAGACCTTCAGACTGTACTGCGCAGGAAACACAGACTCCGGCAAGTCATTCCACAACCTGGCGGTTCGCACTATGAAAGTAGACGCACCACCACCTGGTATCGATGACGTTTTGTTGTTCTCCTGGTTGTCCTATTGTAAAAACGCGATTGGGGTATGTGGTTATGCAACTTCGTAGCACACTCTACGAAATGCACCCGATAGAAGACAGATATCCTCGCAACCTTGCGGCGATGCTCTAGGCTTTGTAGCCGAGCATCAAACAGTTTGCCGTCACCTATGAGTCTTCTAGCACGCCACTCTATTCTCTTCAGAGTTTCAAGCTGGCATTCTGCTGATCCATCCCAAAGATGAGAGCAGTATTACATACACGATCGAAATTGTGCTTGATAAATTGTGAGCAACTGTTCCGGTGTGAAATACCGTCACACCTTCGAGAGGATGTCCAGCTTCTTGGCTGCGCGTTGGGCCGTAGCCTCAATATAGGAGTCAAAGTTGAGGTTGGAGGTTAGCGTCATGCCTAAATGCTCCAGCTTATTGGCTATAGGCAGGGGTACATACTGGAAAGTGGGAGCCAGATGAAATGGGACTCAGACTCCTTTTTGCTGAGAATAGACACGACTGGGTCTTAAGCGCATTAAACCTGACCAGATTGGCCTCGCTCCAAGATGCTACTTCACTAAGGGACAGGTTAAAACGCTCAACCAATGCCTCTCTGAGTACCCGGATTTGCGGTCCGCTGGCTCGCGCGTCAGATGTGTAACTCTCCACAATAGTGCTGTCGTCTGCGTTCCCATAGATACCGGGTTTCAGCAGATCGTTTATATGCAGCAGGAAGAGTGTTGCAGAGAGAACAGAACCCTGAGGTACCCCGGCATTAAGTGCCATTAGATCGGACGAGCTGCCATCTGTGACTACTCGGAGCGATCGTTCCCTCAGTAAATCAGCCAACCACGCGCAGAAACTAACAGGCAGTCCAAACAACGGAAGCTTGCCAATCAGACTGTCGTACCAGACCCTATCAAACACCTTGCTGATATCCAGGGAGACAGCTAGAGTTTCCTCGTGTTTCTCCAATGTCTCCAGATGTGCGTGACGCAGGTTCATTTACATTTTCATATTGTTATATTGTGTATTGTACATTTCGTCTGAATAATAGCAGAAATGTGAAATCATGGTCGTACATCCATTGGATATTATAGGGTTCACGTTACCAAACCCCAAAACACCGAAATTCAGACTCATAGAAAAGGTCCGAAATGCAATATTCTACCTACCTGAAGACTGCACCAGCGAGCCCTCACAAGCAGGAGCTCCCAGAGAGAGTAGTAATTAATGAATAAATATTGTGCCCATTCCGTCAGTGTTAGCGAACGTAGAAAGTAAGTAATTGCTACGCGCGTCTCGAGGAACAAACGCTTTTGTAAAACTATCCCCTTTTATTTTTTGTCACTTTTCTGACTTGTTAAGACGTTTAATTGGCGTCTCGAACTACTTCTACAACTCCGACACTTTGTGTTGCCTTTGTCTCCTGTAAAATCAGGTCGCTCGAGTTATTTACACTTTGCTACCTATTCTAATGCTTATTTTGTATTTTTATACGCATACTTTTTGAAGTGAAATGCATTTTTTAAAACAATATTATGAAATATTTTTATCAGTTTATCTGGATTCAGCGAAAAAGATGGCGGTCGTTGGCGAGAGTTGGCGGGAAATTAGCAGCTTCCGGCCTCAATGTGGAAACGCCCGAGGATACCTAATTTCCTGTCCGCCGTGAGCCGACTTCTTGATCATTTTAATATCGTAAGAAAAAAATGCAAAAATATTTAATAATCCGGTTACATCTGCATCTGAAGTTGTGGAATAGACTTGGTCTCTGCAATAGTAAGAATGATATATTATTGAAACGGGCATGTTGTTCATTTATGCTTCCATGTATGCTTTCAGCTACAGCGCTATCCAGATCCTTGAGTGCGTCTATATTTGCTGTAAGATCATTGTTTTGATGGACAAAGTTTCATACTATAAGATTAGCAATACACCCGATATACGAAGGAACAGAGGCAACAAATCAAATTAAATATTTAGCTTGCTACCATAAATCCGTGTCGAACTGTAACAAAAAGTACATAGTTTTTTTTTTCAATTTTCAAATCCGTGACGCAGTTACCTGCTACGACTACCTACAAATAGGCGAAATCAAAATGGCGGCATACTCTGGCGTTAAATCTATCTCTTCTGTACAGGAATTCACTACCAATTTCCAAAGGTGTAGCTCCTATATTAGCATAACCTGAGGCAGTGTCTGAGCGAGCAGACGAGGCTGTGAGGGCGTCATCGACGTTGCAGCACAAGCATGTGATCTCTTTACAGTGTTATTCAATTTGTCTACAGGAGGGCGGAAGATTCCTTCCAATTTCACACGTTACCTTATATTTGATGAATGTAACCGCCGTCCCCACGGGAGGCGGGAACCCTGACGGGGCAGATCTCCTCGCTTCCAGTACTACACACGAAATAATAATTATGGTAGACAAATGCTCGATCTGTGAGGTTATATATTTAATTGTATCTTGTACCTAATTACAATAGATAGGTAACTAATTGTTTTTTTTTTACAATAAGGCCCTTACTAATAATGGCGGAATTGCTATTTCGAAGATACACAAAGCTCAACTTCTCAGTTGTATGTCAAATACGGAATAACCAGTTCAAGTAGACCTGTAATAACCGTTGTATAAGTGACAACGCGTTTATTGCTAAGGTGGTAAGAGTTTAATCTTTGATTGTCCTCTTAAAATAATATGTAGGTATCATCTTCAGTTTAGAAATAAAATACGTCTACTTTATGGCCCAGAAGAATCGGAAAGTCTCTGCCTTAGTTCACTTAGAAAAAACAAGTAAGTACCTTTTTAGGGTTAAAACAAAACATACGATCATAATATAGGTAGACAACAGCTGTGAGAATTGTGGACTCCAGTAACGCTGTAACCGGCAATAAAGGTGTACTGTTACAGCGTGTTTAGCTTGACAGGAAGCTGAGTACAAGCTACTGCTGCCCTTTAGTAATGGTACGCCCTGATAAGTCTCTGATTGGAGTGCTCTGTGTCTCCCGTTGCTGACAGACGAGTGTAGACTACATTACGATAAGCAGGAAGATATCTATGGACTTTATGAGCTCCTTCTCTAAACAACTAATTTTACTAACTTAACTTTTTATATTAACATTTCTATTTTTCTTATTTATCTATTTATTATATTTCTCTACATATTTTATGTCTACCCCATGATTGTCAAAACTAGTTTTTTAAGATTAAATTTCAAGTGTTATTTAGTGTACTGATGCAGTGCTATGCTCAAGTTCTAACCAACTATATTTTCCATAGTGTCAAATAAATAAATAAACAATATTATTTCACAAGTATTATTCTACATTCCACAGAAATACTATTGACAAGTAGTATGAAGCAACTGCGTAGTTATTTTAGTTAGTAAGTAGTTATTTTCAGTTTCCGTCAAATGCCTTTGATGAGAATCATCATTGGCATCTTCCTAATCCCGAACGTTGCAGACGCCAACAAAGAAATAAAACAATATCACGTCATTACGACTCCCGACTAACAGCACTCAAACAAATAGCTCTCGATAAAGTTTCCCGATAAACAATGCCCAGCGCTCTATCTGTATCGAATAATACTGTAAAGTTGATGGCGGACAACAGCTCTAATGCTGTTTGTATTCCGCCATAATAACCAATCACCATTACAGCCTTGCGTTCAGATACCGACTCTATCACGTTCTCGTAAGGTTCAATATTTACGATGTCAAGTGTTGTTTCAATTGGCAAACGGGAGTCGGCGTGAATGTCGGCGCGTACCAAAGCGTAAACAAATAGACGTACGTACGGCCTTACCCTGACGAGGTGCAGCCGCTCTCATGTACCTTGAGCTGGGCTGCACTAAAGTACTAATAGTAACAGTGGTCAGGTTACAGGGCGCTCTGTGCAGCCGAGTGTCCCGCGGCTGCCGCCGACAGGCGCCCCGCGCCCCGCGCCGCGCCGTGGCGTAGTTACCTCGGAGAGCTCTCAGCGCGATCAGCCGATAGCAGCTGTGATAAAACCCGAGCTTCAGGCTGTAAACTCTACAAACTGCCACCGCGACATAGTTGCAGGTACAATGTGCTTACTAAGTAAGTACAAATGGAACAAGTGATTGGACAATACAAGATATCTATTCTACTATCGCGTTTAATATTTTCTCGAAAGATAAAAAAAATATTTTATGAAGTATGCAAAATATAGTGAAAACCGACATAACTCTCACAAAATACCCAATTAGTGACCTTAGATAGTTGAGGAGGCTCAAGTTAGATACAAATATATATACCTACAATATCCGATAGGGTTTGAAGTGCACCGCCACTCACAGAGCGGCTTCAATGATAATGGAATAAATAAATGTTTTGTTCGTTGATTCGTCCCGATCCTACGTGACAATCTAATATCATCGACAAATAAGCTGGTAATTGTATATACAGCTTGATGACACTTCGTCTGTCACCAAAACATCAATAATGTCAGATTGTGGTGAGGTATAATATGGACATTAATACCCAATGACACTGACCTGAGTTACAACCGCAAGGTGTTGCGCCAGATGAATGACTGGTTGTACGCTATACAAAAACGTGAATAATCTCAATACATAATCCCTAATATGGTAGACAGAACCAGTTTCTTCTCGGTCCTTCTTGCCAGTAAATTTTAATAATCAAGCCGGAGACGTTGTCCTTTGTTACTCAACTGTCAAATTAATTAGTTTTGTGTTATGCTACTGGTATATCTTTTGTTTTGGACCATAACTTACATACTCACCATAGTAAATGCGCACATGCAAGCACAATAAATGAATTTGAATACTAGCACGTATTATGATGAAATAATTGTACTTTGACTTCCGAGACATGATGCCTTCCAGAGAGACCGAGGTCACTGCCAGACTGACAGTTACTACTTGGGTGGATAAATAATAAGAGTATCTAAAAGGTAACTAGCCTATCGTGCAATTACACCTTTCGTAGCCATGATAACCCCTAGGTTGTATCTTACGCCATGTAATGGAAGAGATACACCTGATATCATTATTTTTACGGCTGACGTGAGCACGGGATTGGTAGAGACGTTGTGAACGTATTCAAAGAAAAATATCGATAGGGTCGCGATATCCAAGTTGGCACTTGAACAGAATGGAGGGCGTTACCAGGGGCAAGCTGGAGGGGGAGGTCGCACAAATAACGCGCAGTTATGCTGATGTGGGGCGCCCGCGGCGGCGTCAGGGCCCTAAGTGGATAAAATATGACGTTTTTATTTCATTACACACAACCCTTGATCCAGGCCGGGATATCAATTTTGTTCGCGAAGGAAAATAACAACATTTTATTCCCAGCCTACATTTTGCATGCCATGTGGGAACAATCTCTGTACACTACAGAGAGCCATGATATTAAATAAATGCCAACATTTAACTATTTAGGTATATTACGTTAATATTAATACGGATCAGTACGGAGCTCCAGTTCTCTCTTCTCTTCATACATGCTCACCGGTTTCAGGTACTCAGTACGCCGAACTTCTTAAGCACATCGCGAATCTGATCCAGGAATGTCATTTGGACGGCCCCTACCCACACCGCCTTCAACCAATTTTGTATAAGACACATATCCCTCTCGTTACCCTGCATTCGTCCATACTCTCGATATGTCCGACCCATCGAAACTTGCACCGAACCTTTTCAACCTTTTTCACTGCATCTTCTTTCAAACTGAAACTTTTTCTGATCATAATATTTCTTATTCAGAATTGTAGGTTCTATTTGAAGAAATAAGGTAAGGTACCTTATTTGTTCAAATATAAGGAAATATGAAATAGCTGTGATGTCTTTCTTAAACCAAAACTTGCACATGACTGAATGTAAGATATTATTAGATGAACTATAACCCTCTTAATTATGAACATAGGAACACAATGCACACATGTCTAACTTGGTAGCTGTGCCATTCTGAACTGGCACAAAATGTACCTACAAGCTAGAAGAAGACAAAATGCGAACGAAGACACAAATGTATCATGTGTACCGGCACATAACTTTTTTATTGGTATAGCAGTGAACTATACACCTCTGTTTGCGAACAAATGTTTATACAAATACTCACGAGAATTATCAACACAAAGAAGATGCTTAAGATTCAGGTGATCAAACTAAGATTGTTTGAAAACTTACCTAATGAGTTCCACAACTTTAATCTATGCTATTTAGAGAACAGCAGCGTGGTGCGCGCGTCACATTCAAATTAGCGTAGCAATATTTCAAAATAGCCTCAAGACAGTTGCCAACTCCGTCGCGTGCCGCTGGCGCCAGAGCGGCCATTCCCGCGCTTACTTTCTTTGTACTTGTTACCACTCGCTTTTACGACGCAAGTAATTCGACAACTTCAATATTTAGTCATGGGAATAGCGACCCGGTCGCACGCTAATTATACCCGACACCTTCAGGTCCCTTCAGGGAATTCCGAAGGCGAGGGAAGCTCCGACAGATAGTGGCGTTTGAGTAGACAAACAATCGCCTTAATGGCGGCAGTTACAAGTGTCAAGCTGCATACTTAACCCAGTTCAATCTGTTGTTTCAACTAATCAGCTGCGCCG
>SJJU01003651.1:0-11998 GCA_012932125.1 Conopomorpha cramerella
TTTTCTCTCTTGATGTTCACTATATCGCTGTTTAGTTGAAACTGTCCCGCCGACTCGATCGTCGCTCTTTTTATACCAACGCTACACAATCCAGAACATACGAGTAGGTTCAGGTACTTTCTCGAGTCGAAACTTCTAATAATAATAATTAAATACCTAACCGTCCCCAACAGTAGGTAGGTAGGTATAACGGCTACTTGTGTACTTATGTACTTGTGGCTTCCGAAACAGTCCACACTTTTCTCGATCTTTCAAGATCTTTCTACTACATTCTAACGGGTATAAAACTAAGAGTTATTTAACGTAAGTAGTAGTAGGTATGTGATACATGAAGTTTCTTTATAGCTCTCGAACATTCCAGACGTCGCTAGTGACCAAGTATAGAGACTACTAGAAGGTTCTAGTTGTTTCTCTTTCACACATGTGCGACTTTGTTGTGTATGTGTGCCGCTACTGTAATACTGGAATGATCTGTGCATACTTCCACCGAACATTCGAGACCTTTCTATTACATTCGAATACCTATACTGACAGGATACAAGTAGTTGGTTATAGGTAGTTGTACTTTCACACCACAAATGTTTGATTCCTTCTTCTGGAACATTCCAGTCGTTGGTGGTAGGTATCCAAGTACAGAGACTTCTAGATGGTTCCATGAGTAGGGTTACCAGGGCCTCAAATCTAAAATCCGGCCATGGTGGTGAAATAATCCTGATTTTCGAGTAAAAATCCGGTGTAGTAAAAAAAAAGTTAATGGTAACCTATTGGTAAGTACTTATAAAATAAAAAAGCAAATTTTGGTGAATCATTTATTAAAATCAGATAACATAAAATATAGGTACATTTATTATGTACCTCTTTTTGTAAAATCAGTACCTATTTAAACAAAATATAACAAACATAAAATAGGCTTTTTTTGAGAAACATTATAAAACTCTTCTTTGCGGAATTTTGATAAAATAAATAACAAAAAACACAGTGTTTGGTTAGGTAAAAAATAAAGTTTGTAGGAATTACACATTATCTTTAGTATTAGATACTGCTTTTAACAATTGGTTTTGTCCACAAATATGGTCGAAAAACTCCGCACAAGAGTAATCCTTCCAATTGTACTTCGTAAGAAGGATGGCTCTTACGGACTCTATTGCCAGTCTGTTCCTCTCCTTCGTCCACTGTGCAGTCATTAACGAAAATATTCGTTCAACATTCGCATTGTGCGGCATAATGTTTCGCGCGACTTTACGAAAAAAATCCGGTCGGACACAAAATCCGGGCGGAGTCCGGTCTTGGCCTAAAAAATCCGGTCTAGACCGGATTTATCCGGTCAGATGGTAATGTCCTCCAACAACTAACTATAAAATGTTTTGTTGTTCTCCATGGCATGGTCTTTAAATTTTTCTTAGTTGCCGGAATGGTCTTACTGTTATTTTTTTATTGGGATGAACTTATTTTGTGTGAGTTCCAGGTAGAGAAGAATATCTATGAGCTTCTATCTGTCCCTGTCTTACATTCACTGCGGGTTCAGTTTATGAATGAGAATGATGGTTGCGCTGCGTTGTCCATCTATGTAGAGTCGTAAATCAAGGACTTTTGAAAGAATGCCGACTTTACTTCTGAGTCAACAAAACCAAACAATTTGTAGATACTGTACCTACTTCGGTACCTGCGAGAAGTGATCATGACATTTAATGTTGATGTTACGCAATCCAATAATGCTGGTAGGGAGCGCAAGGGCCTACTTTGTATTTTTCCTTTTGTTCATGTCATAGCTTGTTTTTAAGTATTTTTCGCACTTTGTTTCGATCTCAGGGTTCGATAGAGAATAGCCATGGCCAAACGTAGAACAAAATAGGTAAGTATATGCCTCTTGTCTAAAATAAACGTGATAAATAAGAACAACATTTGATTACTGCGTGCCAAACAGACAGAAAATTCGGTATAAAAAGGTCCCTAAACACAGTAAAATGATAGCCCTTATAGTCACCCTAGCCTAGAATTATCTACCTTTGCGTCAGTTAGGTGCAGGTTTTTGTGCATATTTTAATCAGTACCAGGTCCTAACTAACGGTTTTATTGATACAATTTAGTACCAACGTGATTTGAGTAGCTATATTAAAATATGATAGATATGTAGGTCCTTTGTATCGCATTTTTCCACACATTATAACGCACGTTTTAAATGAAAATATCTCATCTATCCACTTGGTTCGACGACGTAATCTAACCAAAGACCGTTATCTAGGTAATCTAGTACTATCAGATTTTATGAGAAGTATGTAGGTGGGTACGTAGTGATAGGTGACCTTATCTAGGTACGTGATTTTTCGTCTTTGGGTGTAATTTATGTAAATATGTACTTAGATACCTACTATTGAGATGTTTCATGACATAAAACAATTCCATCAACCCATTCAAGTAAAGGTACCATCTAGGTAGTTAGTTATCTATATCTTTTGTAGAGAAAGATTTTATGTATCTTTTTGTGGCGCTCTGAAAGTAATCTCCCGCGCATATTCTCCTAGAGCGTCCGGTAGCGCGCCTGCGCGTGGGGCAGCTATAAATAAATACCCTCAATACACTGCACAACGTTGCTACTTTAAAATGTCTTAATGTTCCAAGGGTATCGTTTTATGAACTATCTGTATTGTTCGTGAAACGACCATTAGTCAGCTAAAGTAGTCCGACCACTAAATGCTTAATTATTATTACACTACTGTACACTAAAGTAGGATATTTTAGCCAGACGGTTAGTCTGGAAAGTGAAGTCAATAGGTAGGTAGGGGTATGACTTTGGTACCAAACAAGTAGTGGGCATCTGTAATTATGCTGGAAAAGGAATGACGAGTGTAATAGACTGCGTGCAGCAAACATCGCCCGGCTGGCTGTATCATTGTGTGTTGAATAACTCGACAACAATTGTATGCGACTCCCTTGTTTACGAAGTAACTACGCAGTCCGCCGGAGCTGGGGTCCGTTCTCATGGGGCGAGAATTTCACATGGAAACAATCGATGCGGGCGCAGAAATTATGATGTCGGCATGTTGAATGCATCCGGATGTTGGTAAGGTATCTAACTACTTGTAATTAAGCCTATATACATAATATTACCTTTAGTTATGTACCTAGAACATGGTAGTTTATCTAGGTACCTACCTATGTGCTAAGTAGGCCTACGTGTCACGCCTCTCTTCCAACGAAATATGTGGAGACGGATTATCCAGGCTCCTGGCAACGGGTATTTCGATTCGTTTCTTCCACACTTCCATATTGATAAGACGGTTCATTAAGAGGAATCTATTGCTTACCATATCCTGCTGAGAAACTACAAACCCTTAATTCCGTGAATACCTCTACGTAAACTTACCCAAGAAATAGGTAAAACAGGATGATTCCCCTTGCTAGATAGAACAGAACTACAGTAAGTAGAGTAGGTAGGCATGGTTGCGTAAGTTGCACCTTGACTCGCATTTCTCAAAGTTGGCCCAACATGGCGATAGCTCGCTAAAGTTATTCATGGACAACACCAATATCTACAGTTTTAAACTGGACCACAGCTAAATGAATATTTACCTTCCAGCGCATGTCCCTTTAAATTTGTCAAGTCTTTCCTTACTCGCAAATGTACTGTACACTCATACGCTATTCCGTACCTTATTCAATGTGAATGATGCCATACTTTGACTATTGTGACGTACGTTACGTGAGCGCAAGCGCAAGGAACTAAACCTGATATTACGTAGGTAAAATGAAAATAATAGTTGCCTACCAATTGCTTATCGATAGCGTTTATAAGCGTTCGTGAATTGTTGTTGAACCTAGGAACTAGAATGAGATGTGGATGTGTCCCACGTTATTAATATCTCAAGTGCTTAGTTCAAAGAGGTTTAACTACTTATAAAGACATTGTCGGTCCTAGTTACCTACGTAGTCAATTGAATTGGCAGTCAAGTGAAAGAGTAGCAACATACAACCGTTAAATTAACATTGTTACATTCCCATTTATCCCGAATCGGAACGGTGCCTTGCTATAAAGAGAATCATTCTTCCTGTACATCTACAAATGAAAACAAACTTTATGTTGTTGTCGACAAGTCTTCAATTAGTGAAGTGTTGATTCTTTTTCTTAGTGGAGCGCTGTAAAAACGTCCATAAATGATGATAATATGGGTCACTATCGTTAGCAGGATGAGAAAAGCTGGGTGGGATGTATGTGCAACACGTGCTTCGCTGCAGCGCGGCCGTCGACAAGCGCAACAAATGACAAGAGGGGCATTGTGTCCAACGCCAGGCCTCTGCGAACTGGGCTCACGTGTTCAACAGGTTTCGGTGCAATATTATGGCGGACTTCCGCTCAATAAACAAAAGATAACCGCCGCCCAAATTGTTCTGCCGCAACTCAACACAACTATCGACGATCTTGAAACAATAACATAGCGCAATAAGACGGTCCAAGCCGAGCCGTCACCGTCGCCGCCATCGCCGCCGTTCGCCTTAGTAGCAGGACTGCGTGTTTATAAGCTTTAACTTTAGATAACTATCTACGTAAGTATTGCGAATACACCAACAGTGTAAGATTCTATAGTTTTTACTTATTACACACCTTGCTATTTCATAATACCTACCCCGACAGAAAAGTAGCAAAGTGTTCTACCTACCTCCTTATAATATTCTACTCATTCCAGAAAATAAGTAAGTAGGTAGAGATATCCATAGTATAAACCGTCGTGCGGCTTCCGCTGCTGTGAGGTCGATGTTCTTTGACCGAGCCCGATTATAGCTCCTGTCTGTATTCGTTGATTCATTATTGTGGCGATGGACACTCGTAATGTGTAGCTTTTGATGCTTACTTTTATGTTTTGTGAACGCCCTTCCTGTTTAGCGGAGTTTATATTCATTGTTACGGGACCATATCCATACTTGTTCATTGAGAACTTGCGACGATATTACTTAAATAGTAAAGTGAATAAACATGGTGATGGATTTTACAATTTAGTTTTATAGCACATACTTACTACATAAGTTACTTAAAGAAGATACCAACAATACTTCTCTTATATTAATGTGATCTTAGTTTTAACCGGGGCGTGACAGAACTATTGAATAAAATATTGGCTACACTTATCACCACCACAATGAGTTATCCTTACAAATACCATCTGAGCTCAAATTATTGTCTGGCTGGAAATTACCTAGAAGAAGAGGGGTCACCATGTCTCCAAAATTCAAAAAGTTTTTGTTTATCTCATTAGGGATTATAGACATTTATGTAGATACCTGTAATATGTAATTTTGAACTAAGTTTTCACCTAAGTATCTATGAGTGGAGTTCATTCAGATGGAAGATAGAACTCTACTTTTTGATGATATCTTACCTTTTAGATAGATAACTTGAATTTGAAAAAAAATAACCACTAGGATACTGGGAAATGAAAAGTCGATCGTGATCTCGGGATACTCCAGGAAACAGGAATGACAATGATGTACCTATTTATTACTCATTTTGGTTATCACCCATTGTCAGGCTAAAAGTAGGTAGGTATCTTGAGGAGACAGTATGACACCCTGGTTCTGTCTACTCACGTTGTTTGGTAAGTTAAATTAAATTTAAACATAGGTAAGTATTCTGACTAGAGATCTAGTAAGTAAACATCATAAGTCACCTGTTATCTGAAATAGTGAATCGGTTCATCCAAGAACAACGTTTCTAAATGAAATTGTAACAGTCTGGTGTTCAACTGAGCTGAAGTGAAACCACATCGAATCAAGAAATCATGAAAGTGTACGGATTGTACGGTCGTGGACAAGTTTAACTGTACAATTTAAACATTATCTTGGTCTCGCAATGGTCAATGCGTTCTTACGTAGAAAGATTCTGTTAATAATATTTCAGTCTGTCTTAGTCGGATGGTTACACTACGTGTCTACTTGCCTACCTTTTTTATTTTTTGCGTGTGTACATTACCATTTATCTGTAACACGCAAGGCCGAGCTGTTTGTTATCGAGGAAACTGGTAATTATCGATTTGCTAATAACTGCGAGTGAAAATTGCAAAAAAAATAATACATATTGGCGATAGATATAACATGTCTTGCATAATGTTCAGAGGAATCAGCGCAATTTGATTTGTAGAGTGCAGAGTTTACAGCGTCTTAGTTGGTCGAAGTTATATCATATTTGCTATTGTGGTAGGGTCACCGACTCGTATTACGCGCTGCTGAACCATGGATGGATGGTTTTGGTGCCCCACCGACTCTCAGTTAAGATGGCTTAGTACAAAGTAAAAAGAAACTGTGTAGATTTTTTGTTTTCGCCTGCTAAGTATAACCATTCATTGTCTGTTTTAAACATAGATGACGAAGAGTTTAAATCTATTTTCATAAAGTTGACATTAATAATCAGTAGGTTAATAGTAGTTCAGAATATTTTAATATAATGATGCAACGCATATCTAGGACGGTACGTGCTTTTCCCTCAGGCAACGTTTGGTTCTCTGCCAATTCTTTCAAAATCACATTGTATTCGCAAGTTCAATGTCGTATACGTGCTGTCGTGAAAAATTGCTTGGCATTCAACCGCCAAAAATTGTTAGGTTTTCTTACTATCTCTATAAAATAAAAGCCAGTGTTCAGTTTCTTGTGCCAACCTATTTTTCTTTTTCCTTTTGGGAGAATGTTGAACATTACACTGCACTGAAGACAGCTTCTTAGTTCAAGACTTCTTTTTATTGATACACTCATCATCATCAGCCACATAACGTCCACTGCTGGACGAGGGCCTCCCCTAATGACATCCGTCATTTGGGGTGAAATGCCAATAATCGCCACGCTTGGCAGGCGGGTTGGCGATCGCAGTGGTGTTGTGGGTTAACTCACAGAGAGCGCTGCTGCCCGTTCTCTGGAGAGCTCCCTCGGTCGCCTCTTACGACGCCCATGACGGGAAAAGTTGGGCTGGGGTGGTGACATATGTATTCTATTCGCCGTCACCACACGGCTATACACTCTTAGACCCGTATTCTGATACAATACAAAAAATAAACGATACTTGGGAGACCTGTGACTTAGGAGCGTTTCAGAATACTGGTACAACAGGTACCTAAGAATACATAGTTGTTTAGCTATCTCTATCGATCGACAATCATGCTCTGTGTGTGTGGAGAGTGTAACAAAAGGTCACTGAGAAGTGTGCCAGCGGTTCTCCGGAGCACTAAGAACAGATAGTACGTACCTATCACCACAACACACCGCCTTGGTCTTGGTGAAATCATTACTTCTCACAACAAACAACTGGAAAAACGGACGCGTAAAAAGTAACCACTTTTACACAGGTTGCATTGTAATTATTATGCCTCGCTATGGTGGTAATTGTGGCAGTGGCAACAGCGTAGAAATATGCGGTTGCACGACTGACACCTGTTTCGTTCATGGTGAAGCTATTTTGCACATCACCTCACCTTGTCGTAATTAGTAGGTTGGTGGTGCGTGCATGCTGCATTGTACCACCATCTCATCTGTCATTGTAGGTCATATAAGTGAGTAGATTTCATGCAGGCACAATTACATATGTAGGTATTAGGCTCGTTATAAGTAAGTATAGATTTATGCGCCACGGTAAGTAAAGGAAAATTTGAGTACACCCGGCCCTGTATTGCTAGTTCTTTGACTTGAACTTGGCTTGACTTTTGAGATTATTATTTTATACTTTATGTCTCCCACCTTCATTAACAATCTTATGCTTTGGCGTGTAATATTGTACGTAACTATACTTACCCGAATACAAAAAACACAAAATATACTTGTTTAGTCGTTTTCTACCGTTGCATCCTTGATGTGTGCAAAGGAAAAAACAGTGTATGTTACACTATGTATGTTATCAGTAAGGATGTTTGTCATCTAGGTTTAACACCATTTTACGTTATTACCTACCTCTTTATTTAACCAAGTAACATCATGTAAACCAACTGCTGCGTAACAGTCGTCCTTACAACATATGCCATTCATCTAAAGAAAGTGAGCGTGGGAGTTGTTGGGCTGGGCTGCGCAGGCGCTGGCCGGTAGCCACTGGCCGTGACGTCATCGAGAGGCTGCGTACCCCCTCCCCCCGCCTCCCGTCGAGGGACACCCCCACCCCTTGCCCCTGCGGTACCGGTTTGGAGGCTCCAGCTGCAGTGATATAACCTTGATTTACAGAGTGTTTAATTTTTATCACATCATTTTCTATTTGGTATTTAGATATGTGTGTGTGTATTTCTCTACAAATCTTAAATAGGTAATTGTTTGAAAACCTACTTGGATTTACACTCAATTAATTTTGAATTACAATTACATACTTGCTTTTAAGTCTGTTTTCAGTGTCTTGTTTATAAGATGTTAATAATTAACCATAATTATGTTTAAGTAGGCACTGCTAGGCACATCACATAACCTATCCATCTAGGTACTTCCTATATCAAACAGGATACGATAAATTGTGTTTAGATAGAAGGTACGTTGTGCTTGTGACTAAACACGCCGATTCATGGATTCGATGCGATTATTCAACATCTAAATGTTTATTATTAACGATGAGCAATACGGCACCTGGTTGAGTCGAATATTAAGTAGGTGATGTCGATTTGATTGTATGTAGGTAGGTTTGTACATAAGTAATACAAAGCGATTTACTACATATATAAAAAGTTTTCGCAACTAAACGTGAAATAATATAAATAACTCAAGGTCGCCCACGGGAATATTAACGTTTCAATCACGTGGATATTTAATCCCGGGGCGATTGATAGGTGAAAAAAAAAATATAGTGAGAAGGTCTACCCGGGCGGTGTAGTTTTACCCGGTTCCGTTGGGAATTTCGGGATAAATTACATCCTACATGGTATTCCGTTGTATTGTTATTGTAAAGTTGCGTTAAAATATCGAGCCATGACCGCCGAATTATCGTAACGACAATTTTTCACAAATTGTGTTTTTCATCTCAAATGGCGTTTTTAACTGTAACGCTTCATACTGCTTTAAATTTTGTTTATACATCATAGGTCAATATAGTTCTCTTTAAAATTTTAGATCTGTGTGTCATTGTACGTGCAAGAATATATAAAAAGAACTATCTCCTTTAAAATTTACAATTTGTCGCTTACGATAAGTTGGCAGTCATGGCTCGATATATATCGTAGTTTTTTTTTAGTGACACACAAACATCCGATCACTTACACACAACATTAGGAAGCTACATACCTACCAACATTTTAGAATCTGTGGCCTCAGCGGTTTTGGTTAGACGATAATGAATGAGGGAATCAATCAGTGGTATTTGTGTTTCATGTCATAGAGATAACTACGTGAATACACAGAAGGGTAGGCATAAGAACATGCCGCAATTTGGTATACATTCCAGGGTAGGCACCGATCGGATTTCCCGGTTAATTACTATTTGTTCTATAGATTTGTTTCTAGTTTCTCTCTGCCACTTTTCCTAGGGAAGGAAAAGGACGAACAAACTGCTGTTGTTCAATAATGTCTTGTTCTTTGGACCCACTATACCCATTTGGTATGAGATTTCTTTAAAGAAAATCAACAAATGAGCGAGTATACATAGAATAAAAATCAGACCAAAAACAACTAGACTGGCAATCCGAAACGGAAGTTAAGAATAAAACGGGACAACAATATGAAAAACATGCAGAAGTGAAATAGTAAGAGGCAATATCTTCTGTCTCTCACTGCGTATCAGGGTTACTTATATATTGGATCCAAACTGTCAAGTTAGTACGGAAAGTCATTTTACATACGTTTTGGTGGAAAAGAGACAGACTAAAGGTGGTAAGCGGCTTGCAAGTCTAGTTCTGTTTGTTCTGTGGAATAAAGTAGTTGCATCTCGTTCGTTTTCAATTATCTTTGAAATATTTATTTTCTTTAAAAACTGCTCATTACCCGATTTCCCCACGAAAATAAAACGACTCACTCCTTCTATCAGCGTATATCAAAAGTGTCTAGAGATAAGAACATTTTTAGCTTTAAAAAAATCTAATTTATTTAAATCAAATCTAATCTTCTGGATTGGTCTCCTACCTAATTCCCCATGCCTGTATCAATGACTTATCGCCACATTTTGAATAAATTACGAATCATTCAGTTTTTGTAAAATATATTATACTGTATTTCTATTTTGTATTTATTTTTTGTTGTTATTGTTCTTTTTGTGTGTTAATGAAACTATTTTATGTTTCTGAATTCTAAAATTAGTAATATTGAACGTAATAAACATGTTTAGCATTGAATTTGTAAATGACCAAATTAAATAAAGATCAGTTATTTTGTCATGAAAACTACTTTTTGTAAATTAAATATAAAAGTATTTGTTCGTGAATAGAAATTTATTCATAAAAAAATCTAATAAATACAATTTATATTCTTGATTGCAATCTTCTTCAAATGTACTAGATCCCTAGACACTTTTGACGTGTGTATTTGTTTATATCTTGCAATATTATTTGAAGGAAATAAATGTATTACTTATATTTTTTATTATTATTTGTACTTACCTTAACATCTATAGAGCTCACCTCTCACCTTACCTAGTAGGTTCGTACCTATAGCAACGGCCTTGGCGTAAATTTATTATTGTAAGTAGCTGTACAGTTAGTACCAGGTTAACTGACCATGGATGGAAAATACTTTGAAGAAGGTAGTTAGTAGGTGGCCATAATATCGAATTCACGATGCGCGCGTATCTACATAAACATTTAAACTGTAAGACTGACTGACTGAATGACTGACTTTACATAAGATTTATTGATATCTACATTGGATGACGCAGATGTATGAAGCGACTACAAGGTTATTGTATGTCGATACACGACTAAGATATTTAAAGGTGGTTTAATTATTGTTCAATTGTGAAATGAATTATATCTTTCATGTCCTTCCCTCATAGGTAAGCAACTTTTTCCTGTTATTATTAACGATATCGTGCACACATTATACCTGTCCACGTGATAACAACAGAACTACCTATTGTCTTAGTCGATTGTCCATAAAAGTGTTAATTGCGAGTTTCTTTCAGTCTATAACAAAACGAGAATCTCAATGTGGAATTTTTAAACTCCAATAATTTCTTATTTAGATGTCGCCAGTAGGCATCCAGGGTGACTTCTGTCAATTATATCTTAGTACGTTTTTGTTATTATTTGGGTTAATTAATCAAAATTCCGACTTTTTGTAAAATGTACACAAACAATTCAATTCAATTAATAAAAAAATAGCGCTTATGGTAATGGTCCAGCTTAAACAAACAGTAAAAAAATCATTTCCGCCTTCAATACTGACTGCTTTACGTCAGTCATTTCGTTGACATAAATCCCCATTAATGCAGCTAGCGCCATCTTTCATAACTAAGAGAAACAAGGGCTTCCCCATTCAATTCACTACATTTATTTCTGCTCAAACTACAGGTTGTCTTATTAATTTATATTTACCACAATATAGAGTGTTGTTACAGTTATTGTAAGGAATTTGTACAGTCACTTCTCACATGTCCTTGGACAAAGGGTTGTTTGAAGAAAATTAATTGCTACTGAAACAGGAAAACTGCTATCGGCGTCAAACCACGAGGAATCGATCAGTTTTCAATAAGTTGCAGGTACGTTTTGTACGTATTATATGCGTCATAACGTATGTATATTAATATATTTGCACATTAGCTACCTTAGGAACGTACTTAACTAGGTATATCATTAGCAGTTCAACTGTAGAAAATTACTTATCATGAATTTCGCCCGTTAAGTCTAATTAACTGTTACTATTACGGACGTATGTTTAAATGCTTATAAGTAAGTACAGTTCGTTAACTACCACTACTGAAATTGTAGTAAATATGTTCGTTAGTGCAATATACACAAATATAACAAAAGATGACGTCGAAAATCTGTTGGTAGTGGATGAAAAACAACTAGGAACCTCGGTACTATCAAATCTGCGAAAACTTAATAGATCTGTATGGCAGCAG
>SJJU01003652.1:0-38356 GCA_012932125.1 Conopomorpha cramerella
TGGACATAGATAATTTGTATGGAGTCAAGAAAACGGGTGCGTTGAAAAGAGAGGCAGGTAGGGCTTGGGTGGTGGTGGGCTTGTACACTTGTTTTTATATAAAAATGAGTTTCTATTTCCATATGACCGATACCCTAATATTTTTTTTGTATTTGTTACCGTCAGTAGACGCGCCTTACTAAAGAAAAGAAAATTACACTGATTCAAAATAAATATCAAAAGTTAAGACAGGACAAAAACGTCTGTCGGATTCACCAGTACCTTACGTACGTTACAAAGCTTACGTATTAATACAATATATGAGTGTTGGAACTAGTCGTACTCGCCTTGACAGTCATGCCGTAGAGGTCGACAACACCCCACACCTGGGCGTCCACTTTATCCGCAGCCACGCCCTGATCTACGCCGTTAATGAAGTAGTGCAGCTTTCCGTGACATTTCATCAGCCCGACTGTGCCGCCCTCCTGTTTAATATCAATACATAATATAAAACAAATTCGGATATCCTGTATGTTCTTAGATAGTTCTCCCCTGCCCGCAAGGACAGGTGCGAAGGACGTAATATCTTGTTATCCCATTCGTAGCGGTATGCAATGACAGAGACAGATGGTTTGGCTAGCTTGGTACATGAATAAAATAATAAAACAGCAGTACCTATACACGTCCATCGGGAAAGCTGGAGATCAACCGCTGTTTTTTTTAATATTATTTATAAACACGCGTATGACCATCCTGTCTGACGTCAAGCGTACGTGGTCTACACGCAAACCCAACTGCCAATCGTAACGATTATTGGCATTGCCCCACAATGATCGTGGAAATCATTTAGGGAAACTCTCGTCCAGTAGTGGACGTCATGTGGCTGATTATGAAATGAAATGATTGACTACATCCATAAATTCTCGACGTCAGAAGATAAGGTCGAATGTGTCATATTGTTACAATGACACATACCCTATGCTTCTGACGTCGAGCATTACAAAAGCAATTCTGTACAAAGTTACCCTAAGTTCGTCGAGATTGTAGTTTCCATACTCGGTGCAGGTGCCATGGCCGTTGATGAGTACTTTGCAGCCGGACATCATGATGGTGCCGGTGTCCATGTTGGTCATCGTCGACGGAAACCTCAGCGTGGCGGGGTTGTGACTAGTTACGCCCATCTACGAGGTTGGAAATAGAAGGTCACATTTAAAAAGCTGGCGAAACTCGAGAGTCACTCAGTACATAATACCAAACAACTATCCTCAAGGAGCCCTATGTCTAAAACGAAAAAAAGACACCTTTTTCACAAAAAGTGACAATCAGCTGATCGATAAGTTTGTACGAAGAGGTGAAATTCTTATTTTTTTTTCTCTATAGACATAATAATTCCTTGGGAAAATTTGTTGTCTGTGTAGTTAATATCGATCTTGTTCTTATTATGAACTATATGTTAAGAGTAGTGATATATAATCAATATTCAGCGCCCTTCGTATCAGAAAATATACCAAAGAAAATTACGAAGATTGTAAAACAGCGACAAGTTGCCTATTATATAGTCTAGATAGCGACAATGTCTTCTATAGAGAAACGAGCACTTAGTAAAACGTCGACAATTTGAAATCGTCTACAACAACAAACCCACGTAGCAGACAAATAAAAAACTGTCAGTTTTAAATGGAAATAAATGTTTGTTGTTAACGTTGAGTTTATTTACGTGTAATATTTATGAATTATGACAGTACTTTACATTAATCACGATTTCAAATTGTCCGTGTTGTACTAGATGGTCATTTTTCTATTGTAGACATTGACCATACCTAGCAGTGGCAAAGCTACGAATTTTTCGGAAGGTAAGCCGAAAAACTTACCTAGGCACAGTAAATGTGCAGTAAGTTTGAAGGTAAGCCGATGGGAATCGGCTTGTTAGGTAGCTTCGCCACTGATACCTAGTTTAACATGTCGCTTTTGCCATGTTCGTAATGTAGACCTTCTGATCCTTGTCTGATGACCTTGAAAATTGCACAATAGTAATATTCTAAAGGGAAATACACTCACTTCGATGCTTCCACTCCATTTGTCGACGAGTTTGTCGATCCGCACTTCGAAAAGCTCGTTGTCGTTGAGCGGCCGGTGAGTCATGACGACACCATTGTTGTAGTCGTCTAGAGGCCTCACCCTCTCTGCAGACCTACAACACGTTCCAACGTAAAGCTAGAACCACATTGAAAGCGAAGGCATTGCCCTTTGCAAAGTAAATAGGTATGACTATAAATTAGTGTGCAAGAGCATCAGAATGTTTAATTTACCTAATGTTACAATTACTTACTTATTGTTGGAGCTCATTTTGACGAGAATTCCACATCGCTGGTGAAAACGAAGGTCATCTCTTGAAGCTAAAATAAAATATGAATATTCAAATCTAATGTTAAGTGATCTTAGGAAAGTACTTTATTTAAAAAAAAAATATGAATGAACTGATTGATCAAATAATTTTGACATGTCATCACATACCAAAGGAACACGCCGCATTGGAGTTAATTGGACTATACATATCATTTGTGTTGTTGTATGACTGTACATTATTGTCTGACTCATTTCCCATATCAAGCTGGTATAACTCAATGTGATAAGGCTCCGGAGTCCTTTCAAAATATGACTCGAGCGCAGCTAGCCCAATAACCTCTGTATCACTAGATGTCAGTGTCTCATCATTATTTGGATCTTCAACCTGCAAATATTTATTTTATTATGCAAACAATCACACAAGAAATTTAAAATTGTATTAGATATTAAAACCTTGACATTACCATATATGGTCTGTTCACATCAGAATTGCATATTGTAACTTGGACACAACGGCCGTACAAGTCAATAACACCGTACAGCACATCCGGCATATCAGTAGCTGCTATACCGAGACACCTACCATTGATATAAAACATTAGTTCACCCTGTAAGAAGAAACCAACTGTTAGTTTAGTGCAGACTGTAGTGTAAATAATAAAAATAATCACCAACAGCCAGTAAACTTTTTCCAATAATAATTTGATAAATGCAGGTCTAAAGTCACGAATTAATTGGGCTTGTTTCACTTGACCCAAAAATGCATGGTTAATAAACTATTGTCATTACATGTTTACTCTATCAAACATACTTGTATACCTCACTTGTTTCATAATGGTCAAGAGTTTTTTTTTTTTAAATATTGTATGCCTTTGCCGAAAACAGATCACAGTGGCGTGCAATTGGAGAGGCCTATGTCCAGCAGTGGACAAGTATGGGCTGATGATGATGATGCCTTTAATAATTAAAACTTAATATATGCTCAGTGATATTGCAAGATGCTGACTAGTCAATATAATTTAGAAACTTACATGACTAGTTCTCATAACACCAATACAGTCTCCCTCGCACAGAGTATCGAGTTCTGGCCCATATGAATACAATATTGTTGTTCCATCTTTCATAACAGCGCTGCCTGACATAATCTGTTAAAGAGTACAATTCTTAGTTAAAGATTAATTTAAGTTGATCATCTACCTTTTGTTTATTCGCAGTAGTTTTTAATTCATTGGAAATATTAGATATTGAACTTATAAAAACTTATTTATCTAGTATATTATTTTACATTCTCGCATTAAAATAATAGTACGGTGTAGAGGGCATGTGACCTATTATTGTTAGAATTATGTGTTGATTATTATGTTTTCCAAAATAGTAGAGATCACATATTATACAACACTGCATATAACATCCTGATATTTACTTGATGTTCTTGTAGGTATTTTACAATATTCTTATCTTATTCACTTTTTTCTTCTTTCATGTTTAGGCACACTTGTTATTACACATTATAGAAAATTATGAATGAATAACTTAGCACAGACAGAAAAAAAATTGGATCACATTTTTTCGTCTATTATCATATGCAATAATAAAAACAACACCCAAGAAATTAATAAAAAAATTTGTAACAAATAAATTTTTACCCATGCACTATTTCTCAGTTTTGTGGCTGTAGCTGGCAAGTCCATTGTCTCTGGGTCTGCTGTCATAACACCAATCTCCAAACTCCCGTTCCATACATTGACCTGTATAAATACATAATAATTTCAAAGAAACATTGATCACATATCATATATTTAAAACTAAAATGATTGCCATAATAGTTATTCTACAAAGCCAGCAGATACCAAGGTCCTAATATCTCCATACATTTTTATTGAAACAAGTAACACAAAATGTAACATGGCAAACCTTGCTCTCAAAGGGTATCAGATCATTTTCCTTCAATATAAGCATATTACAATTTTTAACAAATCAACAACTTCTAATTATTGCAAGATACCCAACAAGGTTCACCTACTCAATACTTATACAAGAAAAGATGTTATGCTATGTATCAACTTTGACACAAATTCTAATAAGAGATATCTTAACCATTCTTTTCAAATTACCATAGACACATTAATCAAAACAGACCATGTAAATAGTGTCCATTACAATATTTAGCACTCCTGTGATATCTGTTTGAGAGGACAACATTAAATAGTTATGTTAACATAATATATGGTATTTTGGTCCAGTGCATTTCAATCACAACTACAAAGGTATCTAGATATCATTTTAAATTTAGATTTGATTTACTTGGCAAATTAAAAAAAAAAGTAGTATATTATATCCCTAAATGACTGCCGGGTAGATAAGACAAGTAGGTAGATTGTGAACCAACAATTTATTAATAGGTCCTTTTTTTTCTCTTTTATTCTGCGCAACTAAGAGTATCAAGTATCTAATAATTTATAATATATTTAAAGTTTTATTATTACCTTTCTGTCGACCCGAACCTCGAAAATAACATCATCTTCAAGAGGCCTTTCGCTAACTATCAGGCCATGGTTAAATTCGACAAAACTTCTAACCGCAGTAGTTCTGTCGTTCATAAGAGTAACTCTGTCACCACATTTACTGTGAAACCGCACCGACATTGTGATGATGGTTTGAAAACAACTTTTTATGATTCTTCCATTTTTATGTATACAAATTGTTATTGCACTTTATGGTATGACGATAATTAATCACCCACTAGCTTCAGTGACATAATTGTTCACTAAACAGGTAATGCCGCTGTATCTTTTTACTACATTTTCGATTTTATTTCTCGGCTTTTCGCCAAACCCAAAGATTCCATTTGGGTGCCCATCAAAGTTGAGCATTACATCGGAATATATTTTTTAAAAACATTTTCTAAGAAGAGCCTGGATCATTCAAGCCTTTGGGCGTTATAGTTGACATTGAAGGTTCACATTATTACTAATAAAAAGCGTACTTTTTATGAACTTTTGTGTATTTACATTAATCACAATTTATTCACAATTATTACAAGTATAATAATATCATTACAGTGTACAAAGTTCTGAAGAAACTTTATTTTATTGACTGAAAGTTAGTTGGCTGAGCAATACCCAGTCGTAGTCACCCTGTTAATTCCATAATGACAGCTGAACTCAAAGGCATCAATCATGTTTATTTATTTTTGCGCGGGAATCGATGTGATACAAAATTGACCTTTGTTCCATGTTTTGAAAATATATATTTTTAATACAAAGTAACTAAGCTGCGACTGCAGTGGAATGCGAAATCAAATCAACCCTGGCTAGTTTATATTTCAACGTAGGCATCTATCATATATTCCAACAAGTTTATATAATAACAATATTTAGGTACCTGCATTATGTCGGTCGGTATAAGAAATGTTTATTCACCTACCTAAGTATTATGCCTTAGATAATGCAGATAGGTAACATAATCATTTAAATACTAACTAAGTCATTGCATGAACACCGAATCGATAGGTAGGAAGCGTGCTGCAAGAGTGGTTGAATGCAACAAGTGTGCTCGCTAAAACTTCGTTTAGTAGTTAGGTAAGTACTAATCTTGGTCTTACTAGAAGGCATACCTATCAAGCAGAAGCTTGATTCATAGCGAACTCATCATATTTAAACATAACAAAACGGAAAGCTACTCATAGGTGCCTACGTTATATAGTTAGGCTGCCCACCTACCTACATATATGTACTACATATTCTATGATTGTTGTACTGGTAAAAGCAGGACCTATGACCTATAACGTAGCCTGCCTGGGACTAGCTGCAGCTATTTTTAGCCAAATAATGACCTAGTTTAATTTCCTACCCCGTACCTGCATCGATGTTCCAAACGCATTTCCTAGGAAAATGAGACAGCTATACCTAGGAAGGATGCAATTTGAAAGCGATCAGCAGCCTTGCAGGATGGTAGAGAAATTCGCATGGCAAATAGTATGTGACTTAAGCCGTTCTGCAGCTGTGGTACAGTAGCTGAATGTGGGCGGGTGATATCGATCGCTGCGCGGCTTGCGCGGACCGCGAGCTGCCGGTAAACAGCGCAGTCAGTGGACCTCAGACACTCGATAGTGAAATACCGTAATGTACTCGCTGACCGCGCTCCTCGTAGTGGCGGCAGCAACATGCATCTGTGCGCGTCCTCCAGGTATGTCTACCACCTTGCTGACCACATTAATATATATATCCGTGAAAACGCTGAAGTTGGGTCTCAACTCTACGCACTTAGTACCCCAGTTCAAGCGATAACTGATAAGGGCTTCCTGTGAAATACCAAATATTGACAATTTAGTGCTGTTTATTGCTATTTGCTTATAGGTGTACTAGCGAATAAAAAGCAGATATTATCACTTTGTGGTTGCACCACTATTAAAAAGTGAATCTCGCGTCTAAACAAGTTGCGCGCTTTGTTCTTATCATAAACAGTAGTTGGTATGCCACCTGTTACTCGCTGGACGCTCTGAATGATTGCGGTTCGTACATACTCGGATATTTCATTCAGTGACAAATTCGGCCTTACAACTAGGGTAGTCGGTAGTAACTATGTGGGTTTGTATGTAAAAAGTTAAAAGTACAAAAATAATTAATTTTGCCGCGATATCTACAACAATTTAAATTTAATGAATAAATATGTAGGTAGTACTTATTTTAAATTATTTGGATAAAATTTTCGATACATAGGTGCTATAACATCCTTTGTTAGTAGACACTAAGGACATTTAATAGTAGTATGTATAGACTAGTAGGTAGGTAATTGTAACAAATAGGCACTATATGTATCATAGCCATTGCGTTTAGTGTGAAATAAGTTGTGTATTTTTGTTTGTGCTAGATGAAAAAAAAACAATAACTAAAATTATGATGGCAGCAGGAGAACACGATCGTTATCACTAGATCCTAGATATAGCTTCGCCAAGGGGGATAGTGGATGGGAGGGGGGCTCGATAGCTCCAGCCAGACCTCCCCTCCCGCCTGGACCTGCGTACAGTTTGAACTATTACCTGAACTGTCAATTTGCGTGCGTTCTTACGTAGCGTAGGTTAGTTTATGATGGACATTGGTGGATGTGGCCTCGGCCATCATAGTACTTGCTATTTATTGACTGCACCGCCATCCCCTTGACTGTGAAAACGAGGGGATGTGCATTGCGCAGATGCAATAACTCTTTGATTGAAACGCGAATGACCTTAACAGAGACCGGAGTTTCAGCGGGCTCACACTTTGCATATTGTTCGTTCGTATGTAGATCAGTTTACATTGGTGACTCCTTGCTTAGTTGCTGCTATGATTTAAACAGTTTTCGGTTCCAACGTAGACAATACGAAATTAAAAAGTAACACATCAGAGTGGCGTGCAACTGAAGAAGCCTATGGCCAGCAGTGGACAAATACGGGCTGATAATACTACTAGTATTGTTTGTATTAACTCAGTTAGGTGTTTTTACTAGTCTTTTTGCGGATATACTTAATATTTTTTTATGAATTACTATTATAATTGAAAGTATAAAATATAGCATATTACATGTTAATAGCGGACGAGATAGTGGAGGCGGAGGGCGGCACGGCGCTGGTGGTGGGTCCGATGCACGAGCGCGGGCCGCCGCCGCCGCCGTTGTCCGACTTGCTGCGGATGTACTTGAGGCCGCGGCCGCCCGCGCCGCGCCGCCTGCCCGGCCGCGGCCGCCTGCTGGCCGAGCACCTCGAGCGGGACCTCATGGTGCCCGAAGACACGCGCGTGTCTCGCGTCGTCGCCGACCCCATGCCGCTCGTCGAATCGCCCTTGCCGCTCGCCGTTGGTCGCATGCCACCAGAAGACGTAGAGCGTATGCTGCTTCCACCGCCCACCTATGCCTATGACTGGCTGTCTAAGGTAACAAGTCTTTAGTAATATATTGCGCTATACAAGCTTAGGTAAGTATTTAAATTACTATGTGTCGATAATCCAAATATGTAGGTGTTTTTGAAAGATTGCATTCCCTTCATCCTGACTTTAACATGTGAAAGTGATTACAAAGTGATCTGTTTTATTTCAGGAAATAGAACGTTTGAGCCTGCTAGAAAATGAAGACGATTCCTATGATTCCATGGCATTAGAGCGCTCGAAGTACGACTTGGTTCCACCGCTCGTCGAGTTTCCGCAGACGTCCGAGGAAAAAGCCGAGTTTAAACGAATGCGCTACCCGAATCCGCGCAAAATCAAAGCGATGAACCGTAAAAAATCGTCTCAAAAACGTATAGCAAACGATTCGGTAACTCATTACGAATTTGCATTTACACCCAGGCAGGGAGGATTTTTTTCTAAACGCGAAATTCCCTCTTCTGTGAAAAAGGGTAGGTGTTCAAAGTTAAAAATAGCCGTCCTGCAATATGAGTTTGTAATCAAAAAAATAAAAAGACATATCTACAATGCAATACTTTTATGTACAGCTAAATCTTCGGGCACTCAATTGATGCTGTACCGCTCCGAGGATACTGAGTTTGAGAAGCCGCGCCGCACGCGCCAGAATCCCACACTGAGCAAGACCAAGACCCTTATTGCCGATAATCTGGACAAACTTAGTTCTGGCAAGTGAGTAAAGGATAGTCCAATTCGAAATAGGTACAATATGAAAATGATACCAATTGACACACGTATCTCGACTCGACCCCCAACCCCCCGATTCCAGACATGTAATCCTACCACTAGATCACAGCCGATCTTGTATCTAAGTAGGTAACTTAGTGCTAACCTTAGTAGGTAAGGTTCATCATCATCATCAGCCCTTCTTCAGCCCGACTTCGTTAGCAATTCCTACATTTCCCAATAAAAAAGTTCAACGTGCGCAAACTCAAGAGCCGTTCTGGAGCCACGCAACACCAATCCCCGGTATTTTTTTTAGCATAAGTATATTTAGTTACTTACCTCAAAATCTTCGACTGGGTGAACCAATTTTGATGATTAATTTTGTATTTGAAACCAGTAGCTTCCCATCTGATCCCATGTAAAGTCGGTTCGGGTTTGACACTGTTATCTATGGGAAAACAACAAATCTTAATTTTTTACTAGTTGAGGTCGATTCTTTTTTTCTTTAAAGTTATTGTACGAAGAGGTAATTTTTCTCGTGTATTGGCATCTGCTGCAATGGAATCAGCAGAAGTACAGAACTTCAGACTTCAGCTTAAAAGGATATTTTAGACTCATCCTGTATTGTAAGACCAGGAACTTGTCAACATTGTCTGTCAAATTACAAAACCGAGGCTTGAAGTAAAATTTCGAGTGATTACCTATTGAAGTCGTGATTACAGTAGCGGCGCGCTTGAGGAAGCGGGTGGTAAGAGTACGCCGCGCCTCGTGCATGTAGTGGACGCCACCAAAGACCCCTCGCACGCAATGTACGACACCGTCATTATCATCGCTGTGGCCATCGCGCTCGCCTTCACCGTCGTTGGCTTCATGCTGGGGTGGTACTCGTGAGTATTCGCTTTCAATACTTTTGTGATAGAAGTTTGGAAGTGTTTGTGGATGTTTGACGTTATTTGGCGCAAAGAGTACTGAACTCATTTGAATAAAATTTTGGTCTTGTAACAGAACATCAATAGAGAATACTACTTATGTAGTAAAAACATCTTTATTTAAAGTTTTGAGCAGTCATTTTTAAATTACAAATCACAATTATTTTGGTAAATTGACAAATCCAGCCAAAGCGAGATAACTTAGAAAGTTAGAACTACACTAATAATTTATTTTTTTATTCTTGGCTATTGCGATTGTACTAACAACTCTTATCTACCTTAATCCGTTAATCCAATAAATAAGATGGACGGACCTATCCTTGAATACTTTGGCTTAGTTACATGGTACCATTGGATGATTCCACTTATTATCCTTCTTTAGATCTGGTCAGTTTAGTCAGACAAAAAACCCTCCTATTTTGTCTGCCAGGTGCTTTAAGTATGTATGTTTAAACATAATTTCAATCAGGCCTCGTACCATGTGGTCTACAATAATATTGTGTATGGTGTGTGACAGTGACAATGTTATATTATTCATCTAGCGCTATCTCTGTCTCACAGCGAGAGCAATATTTCTGCAGGGCAAATCGCTCTCCATGGTATGTCTTTGCTCACTTTTCCGCTACGTTATGTAGATGACGGTGAAACGTTCAGGTCAAATTGTTCCATTCCCACGAATGTTCTTTATAGGTGTTGTTACCGTCCATGCCGAGAGGGCTGATTGTCACAAGTGTCAAGTTGCAAAGTATATTTAGGTTTAAGTTATAACCGTGAGCCGTTTATGTTCACCGTGTGTCAGTTTGTCGAAGAAAGCCAAAGCTGCGGCGGACGTAGAATACCCCGCGTACGGCGTGACTGGCCCTACTACCATGGATGCTGCGGCCGACCGACGACTCGCGCATTCCGCTCATATGTACCACTACCAGCACCAAAAGCAGCAAATTCTCGCTATGGAGCGGTTAGTCATCACATTCATTTGTTTTAACATAAGTTAAGTATGAACAGTACAATGACATTTGCTTACAAAGAGGAGCATGACAAGTGCCTGCCTGACTACATCATCATCGTCAGCCACATGATGTTGCTGCTGGACGAGGTGGTGATTTCCATGATCAATTGGGGGGAGTGCCATGATGGCAGTGGTGTTGTGGTTTAACTCACAGAGATGCTGCCCGTCCTCTGGAGAAATTCCTCAATCGCGTCTTACGACCCTCACGACGGGCAATGTTGTTCTGGGGTGGTGACACATGAATTCTATTCGCCGTCACCACACTGCCGAAAATGGCCGTGACTTTTAAGTAAAATAAGTAAAAGTAAATGTATGTGCATTGTCCCCAACGTATAAACAACAATCAATATTTAATAGTTAGTAAGTTATTGTGAACTTACATGAAATAGAATCTATACAAAAACGCATTATGACATATGTTTTTCGCATTTTTCTCAAGTAGCATTGAGTCGAACTTCAAATTATTAAACATACCTACTTTTTTATTATTATCCACAGCGTAGAGTTACGTTATATCTTACACATAATAATTGTATAATGTTAAATGCTATGCCTGAAAGAATTTAGTACTTAATCTGACTTGATTTGCAATGAATCAGCTAAAAATGTACATAGATAAATATCGTTGTTGATGTTTCAGCCATGGGGCCGAGCACCGAAACGGCTCCGTGTCTGAGCCCGAATCGGAGGAGGAGAACGAGGAGGGAGACTACACCGTGTATGAGTGCCCTGGATTTGCCACAGTATGTACTTACCTTTATAAGGTACTAATGATCTTATTGCCAATAGTCATAGAGCTGATAGAGCTGAGAAGTCCTTTATAGGAAAAGAGTTAAGAATGAAGAAAATCCGTCCGTAATGGGGAATTTTCTTTGAACTTTTTCTGACAGATTTTTGGGCGGAGAACTGTCATTACTGTCAAACTTTGTTTGAAATGTATGACAGTAATGAGTTTTCAGTTTTCCGCCCAAAACAATGATGACTGTACCTAGTTTTTCTAAAAAGTAGTGATAACTATGCAACTATAAGCACAATAATTTCCACTCCTAAAACCGACGATATTTAAAATCCTTATAACAATTAGTGGCGGTAGCCAAGTCTTGTTGTCTTTTTCAGACCTCATGTACACTACGCAACGTTTTACGGCCAGGGAAAACATCGTAAAATTCGCCTACCACGTTGGGTGGTTGTTGGACATTTACTTGACAACTTTTTATACTTACCGCACCTTTTTGGAACAGTAAAACTGAGTCGGGGCAAAAGCAACGACGGTGCTATTCTGACATTGTTTACAGAATTCAATATATTACAGTTACACTTAACACTTACACTTAACTATTAAATGCTGTGTCAAAATACTGAGAACTTTCAGATTGCGAACCGCTAGGATATGGAATGACTTGCCGGAGTCTGTGTTTCCTGCGTAGTACAGTCTGAAGGTCTTAAAGTCACTGGGGTGAATAGGTACCCAATGAACAAGTGTGCTCCATCATAGACCACATCGCTGCTTAACACCAGGCAGGATGATGGTCAAACGCTTGTTCAAAGTGATAAAAAAAACGTACAGATACTTATAGTTACGCTATCTTTATCTTTATAGCCATGACAAAGGTTATGTCAAACGAGACACATATTACAGAGTGGCGACATGGAGGTGAAGAACCCGATGTTTTCTGACGAGCCGACCCCCGCGACCCCCGGTAAATGCGAGATCTTCAAGCCCCAGCCAAAGGAATAGTGCCACCTTCCGCCACATGTCTGCGAGCTCCCCCTCGACAACAACACACAACAACAACGTACAACAATATACTTATACACATTACAGCCGGATGGCTCGCCCATCTGTTTAAAAAGAGAAGTTTCTTTAAACAAAAACAATTAATTGAACCGGCACAAAGTGAAACTACCTACATCGGAAGGCTTTGTGTAAGTGGTTTATTGCATTTATTTTTTATTTTCATAGTTATAGCTAAATGATGTACCTACTTAATGTCATATTTCGTTTTATGTTTTCCACTACGATCTTATTTTGATCAAGCATTGAATACTCAATCAATCACGGGGATAGTTTGATCAGAACTTTTTCGAAGCAAAAAGTCTTCCTTCCGTATTAAGTTTAGAATACCTAAATAAAGATAAAGGTTTCTGTATCAGATCAAATATACCCCGTGGATCAAAATAGACGGTATTGTTTTTTTTTATTATTTTACAGTGTGAAGTAGGTATGTCATCATATCTACATTATTTTACATCGATATTTGAGGACTATTGTCCTATCGAAAACAATTTTATTTTACCGCCTGTTCGTCTACTTTGGCATATCTTACAGAGCTGACAGAGCTTTACCAATTATTAAAACAATATCATTGAATGTTTTACTATTTACTAAATATATTTACATTATTCGTGTCAAATATATCAATTATATACTTAAGGTTATATACCTACCTACCTTACCGATTTTAATATATATATACATATAAGCGGTTCTTACAAGTTTTAAATCTATGTGTAGAGTAGGGGATAATTAATAGACATGTGCGTTTCAAATGGATGTTGTTGTTCTCACATAACTATTAAATAAGCATGAAGCATACTTACATTTTTGAAATATAACAAATCTATGTGTTAGATTGTAGGAGCATAGTTATTTCATTCATAATATATAATATATATATAAAGGTTTTGAAACAGAAAAAACATATATTAAGAAGACGTGAAAGGGTTTGGTTACTTTCTATTGGATTTTGGCTTGGAACGTGGTCAACGATTTCTGGTGATTGTCATTGGTATGGTTTTCAAAGATGTTATTTTACATTATAATATATGGTACCTAGTTATATAATATGTATTTATATAAATAATGTTTACTGTTATATATACATGTACTTACGAGAAGTTGGCCTAATATAAAAAAACATATATATATTATTAACTGCGTGTCAAAAGACCTTTCTTAATTAGCTTTATTTAATTTGGTAATAGTTAAAACTTTCGAAGACACTAGTCTTAATACAAAAGAAGTGTTATTGTTATCACGTCGGTAGGCGGCAAGTGTCCCCGTAAGGATTAACGTACAAAAAACAACATGAATTACTAATTCAATTTTTTTTTTTATTTACATTTTTTTAGTTTATTATTTTTTACATTATAGCTATATATTGGATATAATTTAATATAATCCTGTTTTCTGATTGGTCTTTGTGCACGTAGAATGTAGGTTAGGGATACCTACCTACCTAGTCTGAACTTTAAATCAATTCATATGACTAAGTATGCTATATTATTTCCAATGAGAAAGTTGCACAGCAGCTTCTCTAAATAGAATATATTTACAAAAAAATCTTCCTAACTATATTAAATGTTTAGTTCCTATATATTATTTAAAAAAATACATATATATTAACAATTATCTATACCCGAGGTACTTACTCACATAAAATGTTAGATAGATATGAAATATATGTCTCTATGTTTAAACAGTTACGATCAATTATATATATATACATAAATAGTCAAAAGATCTATTAATAACTTCAATTACTTATTTTACGAAATTATATTTACTGGTAATTTAAATTAATTATTCCCTTGAAGTGTAAGTAGATTAAGTCATTGTTGTACTTACTATGTACCTATGTGATTTGCATTTGTTCTAACAGAATATTTATGCCATTTATATTAGGGCTCATATAATAGATCACATTTCATACTATATAGTTTCTGTTCTCTATTTGTGTCAACTTATTTGAAGGTTGAATATCTGATTATAAATCTAAATTTACTGCATTCTGTAGTCTATTTGTACATTTTCAATTTAACTTTATCGACAGCTTTATTTTAACTATTTTACACGACTATATAACTCAGTTGTCAAATGTGATTTGCTAATTATTGTTCTCTATATGTGTCAACTTACCTGAAGGTTGAATCACGTACATTTACTGCATTCTGCTCACCATTTATACATTTTCAATTAATTTTATCGATAGTTTTGCTTTAAGTATTTCACATCACTATTATTATAAACTGAGTTATCAAATGTGATCTATGATATTGACTCTACTGCTACTTAATGGCGATTCAGAATTGTGTCAAAGTAAATAATATTAATACATTGTACGGGGATCTCTACATTGAAGAAATATTCAATGAGCCAAATTATTTTACCAAACAAAACACTCATTCTAAATAAAACACTTGTTTACTTGACACTGTGAACGTCATGTACCTATACGATCGCGGTTTTAATTCTTGCACCATTCAAATACAATCAATAAAAAAATCTCTATCACAATCGCGTCATCTACCGGTACAAAATATTTTAGTATCGTGAAACCTGGGCAAGCAAGAATGGGGAAGAAAATTCATAGTTAGCATTGTTTGAATGAAAAAAGCTAGAACCATGAATCGATTGAAATGACAAGCTCATATGAGTCGAACGTATGCTGTACCATCTTTGTCTTGCTTCCTGTTTCCTTCCCCATCGTGCAACAAGACGGCGGTTCTTTCATTCGGCGTATGTGTGAATAGCCTGTATTCAAGTCACGTCACAGAAGCCGTGCCAGCCCAGGCTACACGATTCAGTAAGTGCATTGATAAATAAGACAAAACTAATTCAAAATAAATTAACCATGTTACTGCAGATGACGTCTACTTAACTACAAGATTTATTTTCTCTAGGTACTGTACCTATATTAAGGGATTTATTGTATATTTACACGGCGTACTTTTACAGTACTTCTATATTTAAAATTAATTAAATATCCTTTCAGACCAGCAGAACAAGACTTTAATATTTTTTTTAGTAAATAAGTACTTCAATATTTATGTTAGATTTTTTAACCCTATGGTTCTTGCTATACTTTTACCTAATGTATGTTGTAAGTTTTAAATTAAATCGCTATTTACTGGATGTTTTTAAAATATTAATTAATTGGGATAGTTAGAGCTGAAGGTCGATGAATCCCATAGCTATGCTCTTCTGCAACACCGTGCTTTCCATATGAAACTGTCTGCGATGACGACGATGCTACACAATCGACGTCGAAGTGGATATGTAAGTACAAATGTATGTAAGTATTATCCAGAACAAAAATGTATAAAAACATATTTGAGGTAAGTAAATCGAAGGTAAGTCGACGACGGGTATATCCCCTTAAATAGTACAAAACATTTTTTGTATGTTTACCTATCTGTTTTAACATAATGGAAAACATTGCGAAGAATTAACAACTCTAGGCTAGACAGAAATTGTAAACAAACACAAGATACTATTAAAAACACAAGAATAGGGAGATCAAAATTCTACACAAAGAAGCTTTTTGTAGACCTTCATAGGCAGGCACATAACAAAGAAACAGTTAACTTTCAATGTGCACGTACAGATGGCGCTCTCATGTTTATGTCACATAGTTTCAGAATTATTGAACGCCTACCACACAGAGAGCACAATCAGTCTCAGTACCAATATCAGACGAGAAGGGCGCTAAATATCATATCCGCAAAACAATCTGAAAAGTTGGCAAAAACTTTTTTTTCAATAAAGGTTATCAATTTACGCTATCAAAACAAGGGGCGTATGTTTTTTTTTCAGAAGCTGGACAGTTTTAGTGACGTGCTCAGAGTATGAATATCGATAAAACAATAATATTATGAATTGCTAGTTTTAGCCGACACAAAAAATGTTATTTATCTTTGTGATAGTAGTATTATGTTATGGTAAGGCCCAGGTTAAGACGACAGGCAAGCATTGGCGGAGAAAGTCACAAGATCATTCGTTTTGGCGCGTTTTTAGGCAGGTAGAGCAGTGGGCGTCAGTTGACTGACATGGTGAAATTCTAGGAACAATAGTCAAAAAGCCGTAATAAAAATGTCTTATTCCCTTAAAATTATTAAGAGACTGTTTCGAATCATCGACTCGTTCCAGTGGAATATACGTACACCACTAGTGTACTCGTAATTCTATCTCTTTCTCTCCCGGTGATTAAAGGTGTCTCGTGCTCCCGCTCCCTCTTGTTTACATCCGTACCTATCTATACCTACTACCTACCATCATACAAACACTTCGCTCGCAACGAACGAAAGCTTGATTCTCGCACGAAATCTTCACGAGCCTCTCTTTTCTTGCGGCTTGCGATTTAAATCCTAAATGAAATAGTCAATTTTACACAATGTTTTACGTAATATAGGTTCAATAATGTACTTAAGTTAATTTATTTGCACATCTAAACTATTATGTTAGAGAGGAATGAATGTATGGATGGATGTTTGTAACGATGAAACTCAACAACTACTGGACGGATTTCGATAATTCCTTCACCATTAGAATGGTAGCACCTCTGAGTAACATAGGCTATATTTTATCCCGAAATTCCCACGGGATAAATAAATGCGAGTAATACCGCGCGGTACAACTAGTGTACCTATACTCAAGTTTGAACAAAAGTAGATAATTGTACTATAAAACGTCGTAAGAACGACGAAGATACTTCGACAATGAATTCTTGTTTTTTAGCAAAGCGAAATCACTTCTTCATACTCTAAACTCATAAATGAAGTTATTCTGCTTCTGCATTCCTCTTCAGTTGAAATTACTCAGAATTAAATGCTCACTAGACATCCATTCGGCGTCGTGTATACTCAACTTGTTTTTTAAATAAACACTGGCTGGATAGGCAACCATGGCACTATAGAGAAAAAAAAACAACTGCACTTCGTTAGCAAAAATAAATTGACAGATTCGAATCCGTTGTGTTCCGTTATTCGCTCGGATGTAGGAATGGTTAGTTATAAAAGTTGGAAATGTAAACTTGTAAACTTCTGGGTTTCGACGAGAATTGTAACTTTGTTATTCTGGAACTTTAGCTTACCTAGCTATAGTTCATCCTAGTAAGTACCTACGGTTCTACTTTAGTTAGGTTTTTTTACTAGTTTATGCGAGGCAGTTTATTAACTTTTAAGTGAAGTACGTAGGTAAGTATTTATATTAATCACCCACTCATTATTGTCTAGCTCAAAATCGCGGAAGTTAGAAGCTTGCAGAGGTACGTACTTACCTACCCCTGGAACGGCATTTTTTTATTACTTACTCACATATTGGTGAAAAGTAAACTTGTTCCCTTTTCTCGCATATTTGGATTGAAACGATTGATTTTACTACGTAATTTTCTTACTTTTAATAATTTGCATACGTACCTAGTACCTACATAGCTACACGCCACGAGAGGGGTAGGCAAACACAATCAACCTCCATCTGCTACAATCCTGACATACCAATCTTGCGTTTTCCACATTCATCAATACATTTTTATACAGTTTTAGTCGGTAAGCATTTAACAACAGCATTTTCAAACTAAGTATATACAAGCGCCGACTTAAATCTCGCGACAAGCTTTTATAACGTATAAATAGTGTAATGACGTTATAAGTTGATGGTAAAAGTTTTAAAGTTAAAGTTTATTTTATTTTTTTAGAGCATGGAAAATATTTTTAAAAAGGTTTTTTCTTTTAATTTATTTTTAACTTTTTAGTTATCGCTGGCCACGTTCCTCAGACTGTTTATCTCAATGTTCCACTGCGATCGGCTTCTCGTATGCAACTTCTACCAGTAATCTTTGCAAATCATCAGTCCACCTTGCCTGAGGGCTTCCTACACTCGGCTTGCCAAGACGCGGTCTCCACTCGAGAACTCGTTTAACACAATGGTCATCGGTTCTATGGTTAGTATAGCCGGCCAACAGGCACTTCATCTTGCTAATCAGATGAGCCGTTCGCTAGTCTGCTATATTGGTTTTAAAGAGACTTCACTTTGGTTTTCGAGTTAAACTTAGCAAGCCCGTTCATTTGATACCCATATTGTACTTGTGCATTTAAAATAATTTGTCCGCCATCTTGTAAGTGCCGCCATGTTGAATTTCGGAAATCGTCAATTAATTTTTCGAGTTGTTCTTTACAAGCCCTTTCATTTGATACCTATATTATGGGGGTGGATTAAAAATAATTAGTCCGCCATCTTGTAACTGCCGCCATGTTGGATTTTGAAAAACGTCACATAGTGTACCACGCATTGTCATCCAAACCGAAGGTACATACAAAATCTCAGCTCAATCGGTTGAGTACATCTGTTTCAAAATTGATTTGCAAGATTCCACCCGAACATCCTTACGTGCATACATTGCAAGTTAAATAAAAGCTTTTAAAAAAAGGTGGCAATATTGCCAAATTGTACATATATTTTTATTTATAAACTCCTATAACTTTTTACAGAGTAGTCCGATTTTAACCCTTTAACCGCCAACGTCAACTATATGTGACACAGGTTACAAGTGATTTTGAAGTCTATGGTATACGGAATAAAATACAAAACCATAAAACAGTGTTTGCAATATCTGGCGCTGAAAAGGTTCTTACATCTTTGTTTGTTGGTGGGATTCTACCTCGAATATACTTTTCAGCTTTTTGTTATCTGTCCAAAGGACCCGCCAGGTTCCAGGAAACGGAGCGCATTTGCCATGTATTTTTTTGTATGCAATGCATACTACGATTATAATATTGCACAATGCAATTCCTTACGATGCATGACAACATCGTCTGTAGACCTTATAGGATGCATACTACTACTACTGCATGACTGATGTCCCCTAAAATAGTGAATGATATCTACACACTTTTCGGTATGTAGGTTTACGTCTCCCTGTTTCTGTTCACTCTAAGAGCGTTGTATAATTACTTGTCGTACGTAACATTATCCTCATTGTATTCGCTAGTAAACCACCCACCAGCCACAGGCACATTTATATAGGTAAAGGACGCATCGGTTAATGTCCCCGGAAATGTTCTCGGAAATTGTTCGATTAACACAGCCCTTCCGTTGCACATTGTAATTAACAATTGCAAATACCGCCGCGATCGTAATCAAACTTAACCAATTGAGTTGCACCAATGATATTACATAAAGCTTTTGCAAGACAGACACAACTGTGGTAACCACGAAAGTGGCTGAATGGGAATGATTGGGGTGCATAAGTAACAATAATAATGATAAGTGAAGCTATCACAATTTTTTTGCAGAATTTTTACCTTGGGAAATCTGTATAATGTGTTATTTCGACGTATAAGCTATATTGTGGTAGTAAGTTTCATTAAAATCAGTTGGGAAGATTTTGCGTGTTAGAGTTACAAACGTCTATCCAAACGTTCCGGTTTATTGGTAGTATTAGTAGAATGTACCAAAGTTAGATAGGTATGTACATTCATTAACGTTGTGTATTCCTCTTTGCCTAGCCTACCACATAGTTAGTAGGTTACGCTACCTACTTCGTTCGGCCATGAAAATGGTCGACCAGTTTTGATGACACTTCCTGTGACACTAAAGCATCAATAAGGTAAGGTACTGTGACAAGTACAATATGAACCCTGATGTCTAATGACATTCATATGAGTTTCAACGTAAGGTTGGTAGACCAGATTCTAGGCCGAGTGTAAAATAAATAAAAACACACATGTTAACACGTTAATGTTCGTATCGGCCACACACAATTTCCGTTATAGTTTAACACATTTTCATGTACACTCGATTTTAGACAGAAACGTTGCAAGAAAACTTATTTACCTATAAAATATTTATAAAAAAATATTGCTTATACCTTAGCCTCGCTAAAACTCGGTAACGGCTGGAACGATTTGGCTGTCTTGAATATTTTTTGGAAGTCGACAGAACGTTTAAAAGGTGAAATATTATTTATACCCCTATTAACTGTACCTATTTCATCCATTACATGGTGTACAGAGGCGATTTCCTATGACAAAATTGCTAACACGTCAACAGGCGGGATATGTAAAGTGTTAAACTACGTGCTTATTTGTTTTTGTAAACAATATTGCCTTAACTTAAACCTAATCTTATATCGTACTTTCAGATTTAAAAGGCTACGTTCTGTGTACAAGTTGTTGCTTGCAAAGCACATTTTATCATAATTCGTTCACTAACTACGTTTCGCGTGAAAGAATGACATCTGTACCTATTAATCTAGTAGCGTATCATTAATCAATACTGTATTTGCGATTAGTAATTATTTAAACAAACCAAAACAATATAACATGTGAACAAAGCGAGCACGAGTTTATAAAGCACGCAGGCATACCTACTGGCTACAGATTGAATGCAAACAAATACCTCTGTTACATTTTACTTTTGTTGTACATTAATTTAACTTTTTAAATCCGCTTGTTTTTGTTGTATACTTCGTAATAAATCCACAATTCACACCAAAAGCTCGCCAAGCCGAAACTTGCAGTAAATAAACATTATTTTCTCTGACCCGGTTTTCACTCTTTTGTACCAACGCTAACTAAACACGAAGCTGTGCCTTACCAACTTTACAAAATTGGAAAGTGAAATGAAAAGCCATTTTCGATTAAATATTTCCTTATTTTAAATACTGAAATAATTAACAACATCACGTACACTGCGGGTCTGCAGGGGTCTTCAACCAGTTTATGCCTGGGCCATTGCTAATTGCTTGCCGCAATCTGGCTGTATTTCGCTAGCTCTAAATCGGTTGTCGGGCAAGTGGTCAACCCAAACGGTAAATGTTTTGAAGCCGGCCGAAGACCTCTAGCGGGTCACAATAGCTGTTGACAACAATCAAACCACCCGAGCTTACCGCGCCGTCCCAAGCCCGGGAACGACCACTAGAAGCTTACCACAAATCCAACAGTCTCTGCGCTCAGCAATGATTAACTTCGATAATCGTTTCGACTTCATATCGAGGATAAGAGCCCCGCTCGTCTACGAGAAGCGATGAAAGCCATTGTGATATTGCAAAACTCACCGTGCGTAAAAGATTAATCACCGGGAATAATATCCCCAGTAACATAATAACACATGCACGATCGTATTACGCCATTTGCATGAAGTGATGTACTAGTTTCGCTTCATGCATATATTATATCCCTTCAGCTTTTGATAGACGTCAGTCGTGTGGTATCTCACTAGGCTGTTTTTAGTTTCTCTACCTCTTGCAGATCCTCCAGAATCCCTTGGTATCCTCGGCCATGGATTTCATCCCTGTACTTAACATGTACTTGAGAACAAAGTTTGCTTTCTTGCATTGTCTATGTCTTTATTTACACCTCGTAATGTTCTAGTGGACCCCGTTGACCTATTTCGAGAAAACACTTCGACTTTCTCACTACATTCTTATACAATGTACCTATGAACGTACGGAATAAAACGGAAATTGTTAAAAATATCTTCTTCTCTGGGTACAGTTTATAACTTTAATGAATGTATGGTTGGTACCCTTACAAAGTCTAGACTGGTTCGTAAGTCTTTGACAAGACTGTGTTAAGTGGTGGTGAACCTGTAAGAACCTATTTAAAAATAACTAACTGTACCGCGCCGTGCTACTAACGTTTTTTGCCGTTCCCGTGGGAGTTTCGGGAAAAAATAAAGCCTATATCACGCGGGTGTAGAGTAACTTCCCAACGGTGAAGGATTTTTTTAAATCAGTCCAGTAGTTTCGGAGTCTATCCGACGCAAACAAAGAAAGAAATAATGAAATCTTTTATGTATTCATAAATATTATTCATAAATTCATAATAAGTATGAAAATACAACATGATACTTCTACGTCTTACTACTAAGAATTGAGACAGATCTTAGAATCCAGGTGCATGTTATTTTCAGTACAATTATACCAACGGAAAAAACGATCGGGAAATAATAATAGAATTCAAATTCAAAAAGTATGCAATGGATCTACAGAACATACAAACTCGATCTGATTGTGTTTTTTGTATGAAGAGATGGAATGTTAGTTATTTAAGTTACGATGTAAATTGTAGAGCTCCTTAATTGCCTACTTTATATGACACAATAAATAATACTGAATGTTGTACTGGACACCGCGTCTCGGCAAACGGAGTGTAGGACGCCCCAGTCAAGGTGGACTGATGATGCGCAAGATGGCTGGCAGAAGCTGGATGCGAGAAGCCGAGAACAGATCACAGTGGCGTGCAATTAGAGAGCCCTATGTCCAACAGTCGACGAACTGTATTGGACCTAGTCTTCTGGATCAGTGTCTGGTCATCATCAGCCACATAACGTCCACTGTTGGACGAGGGCCTCCTCCAATAATTTTCATCATTTGGGGGGAAATGCCAATAATCGCCACGCTTGGCAGGCGGGTTGGCGATCGCAGTGGTATTGTGGTTTAACTCACAGAGAGTGGGCTCCCTGCTGCCCGTCCTCTGGAGAGTCCCTCGGTCGCCGCTTACGACCCCCACGACGGGAAATGTTGTGCTGTGGTGGTGACACATGTATTCTATTCGCCGTCAGCACACGGCTTTGTGTCAGTGTCTGGTCAGTACTTACTTACTTAGTTTATGGTTACACGGCGAGCTTTATTCATTCGTACCTGTCGTATGCAGTTGTAGGTACACTGCACACTCGTGGTATATGAGAGAGTCGGGGTCGCACAGTGAAGTGCTGTGTTGTAGCTCGAGCGAGGGTAGCACATTGTATAACTTTTACAAAGGGAAACTTTGTGTGACATAACAATTATTTCGTTTCAAAAACTGTTAAGGGATGTTTTGCATTTACACAAAATGTTATTTATAAACTGACAAAAATGTGTTCTGTTTTAATACATCAATCTATATGTAAAAATCAATGCCACTTTTCGTTGTAATGTTATGACTCAACAATGCCTTTACCGATTTGGCTAATTTTGGTCTTAAATTATTCGTGGAAGTCCAGAAAATTTAAAAAAAACGCTTGAAATTTGGGATTCAGGTACTACTCGAATGAATTCGCGGGGCGTCCACTGCTTGCTTATATTAAAATAGATACTTGCAATCCTAAACTGACGATTAGAATAAAGCGAAGCAACGATATGAAAAACATGAAATAGTGAAAGAGTAAGAAACAGCCATCTTCTGTCCATACTGAGTATCAGGGTAAATCTGTATCCAAACTGTCAAATTAGTAGTAAAAGTGACAGTTCGGATCCAGCAGAAAACAACTTTTCATATATTGTGGTGGAAAAGTGAGACTGAAGATGGTACGCGGCTTGCAAGCCTAGTCCTGTTTGGTCTGAGGTTAGGAATCTCTGCTCCTACATAAATGTGGTTGTGAGAACACATTACTACAACATTTTAAAATATTGTTTATTGTGTAAAGGGGATTTTGGTATAGCCATAGACTACTTCATCATCATCAACATCAGCCATGACGAGGATCTACCCCCAATGAATTCAATTATCATGTACTACTTAGATAGAAGAAACAGGAAATAGCATGAAGAATTTCATGAATGTCCTCAGTTTTAAACAGTGGGTGTTAAAGGGTTAAGCGATGCTTATTCCATTTCATCAGACCCACAGTTTTTCAGTTGCTTTGTGAATTTCGGGATAAACGTAGCCTATGTTACCCGGGGATGTGGCATTCTATGAAATCTCAAAAAAAATATTCTATACATATTATTGAATATTAGTAAACATGGGCATGCTTCGGTGATTTGGACATATGAAGAGAATGGATGAAAGTCGATTGACGAAAAAGATTTATATGGGTGATGTAATGGGCCGCCGGGTGAGTAGAGGTCGCCCCAGAAGGACATATATCGACCAGATTGGTGATGTTCTGGCGGAAGGCGGCGTAAAAAGTACTCGAAACCGGAGGTCATGTATGAAAAGATGTATTAATGTAGATGAAGCGAAAGGGGTATGTCAGGCCCGTGACAATTGGAGATTTGTAGTCTCTACATACCCCTCTGGGAGAAAGGCGTGAAGTGTAGTAGTAGTAAACATCATTTGGCGACACTTAATAACACTTACTCTTATTTTTTCCACCAGTGTAATAATATTTGTTTGTATACCGATAGCGTGCACCTAATTGATAGGATTAAATTATGGAGATATCTGAGTACGGCGCGCTGATATAATTAGGCAGATTATTGCGGATAGGTATTTCATATTCAGGTCACGACATATACATAAACTACACTAGTCTACAGTCAGAAATAGGATTACATTAATATTCCTTCAACTACGCTACTTAAACATTTTGAAAGGGAATTGTTGAGTAGATCTCATAGCAGGTTCCATCTTTGCTAACAAAGAAAGTAATGTCGTAGTCTCCCGTAGCTAGCTGCCGTAGCAGCTACGAATTACGTAGCAAACTTCGTAGAATTTAGCTCCGTAGCGGAGGCTGGCATATTCTGAGAGCATATTATTTTCTCTAGAATGTGACGTCAAAAGTTTAATATCTGCCATTTAAACAGAAGACATAATTTCGTCCGTAACGCTAACGGTGGCTAGGTGAGTTGCGATGCGAAATAAATAGGCAATATCTTTGTGTGACTATCTATGTGCTTGTAAATTTTACACCAAAATAACAGCTAATAGTACACTGACCCTATCAGAATAAGTGTAGTCAGGCTTATCCACAATAACGAAGAAGATTGGCGGTGGCATAAACCTCGATTAGTACCTATCATTACATCCAAATATATTCGTAAAAGTATTGAAATTCAGTATGCAGGTTCTTAATCGTCATAGGCGTTTTGGGCTCCGTCAGTAAACAAAATTTAAAAATATTAGTATGCGATATACAGGTTTTTAAACTTTGAAGACATGTCTCCAATGGTTCCCAATCCACTCCCATTACTTCATACCACGAGGATTAGGGGACTAGGGATAAAATAAAAAGCTTCAATAATATACGGTTGAATTTTAATTAACCAGCAATGTACCTATTACAGTTACACGTACACATTTTTCATTCGCCTGCAACTAGGACGGCACCCGCGACATAGTTTGCAAACCCGATTTTCCATAGCGACTCGCTCGACAATATTTAAATGAAAGACGGAAGCGGAACGCCGCATCACAGGAAGTGAAGCACTCAGCTGTAGGTGTATATGCTCAAAACTAGGTTTTGTGTAAGTGTGCGTGAAAGCGCCACACTGCACGACGGCTTGGCGGTGTGTGCGAGCAATTCTGTTCAACTTTGCCACGCGGTCTCCCATTTTGTTATACGACGTCGACCGTGTTCAGTTAAATTTAATTAAATTCTTTTCATTTTCGCTGTGCCTTAGTACGACAATGATTTTACTTTCAGCCAAAATGTGATATGATAAGTAAATTGTTTTGTTTGAAATTTGGAATTGCGTGTTAATAACTGACGTGTTTGGATTGTTGTGTCTCGCGAAGTTGCCTGTTGTTTATTCCGTTTCCGAAAATATATATGGATAAAATGAAGCTTAATACTAAATTCGATTATATTCTACCATCTTGACCAAGTTCATACGTTCAGAGCAGCGTCAAGGAGAGTGGCAGTACAGACTCGGCTCTGGCAGCGAGCCGCTGGTTTCCACATAATACACACACACAATCAGTTTATAGTACAACAATACATATTTTTATAAAAATCAATGCATCAAAGATAACTAAAAATCCCAGATAACATATTTTAACAGTGTTTTGAAGCGGTCAACATAAATACTGAAATGTATTTATTTAGTGTATATGAAAAAGATAAACAAGCTCATGGTCTAAAATTTTATAATGCAGCAAGTATTTTAGAAAGCTGTTGCAAAATACTGTCACATTTTGAATTACGTTGCAACTTAGGCAAAGTATCGCTTTTAAAGCCTAACAAGCACACGAGACAAGGTGATATTTAGAACTACTTGCATCAGACTTAAGTCTTTAGAAGTGCTTGTAACTTAGACATACTCGTTGTATCATTTTAGATGCCTAGTAAGTTAGGAGTTGCTGCTTACATGAGTTCCCAGTGCTTTTTAGGCAAGATGTTTTAACAAACATCCTCAGACTAACGACTGAACGGATATGTACTAATAAAACTTTATAATAACATAGCTTATGTACCTACATCGGAGTGAAACATTGGCTACTATATCTCGTAATTCCCACGAGAACGGTATTAACTACAGGTAACATGGCCGAGTTAATCCCCTTTAGTCGAGATTTAACAGTTAGTAGAGGTATCTAAAAAGTTATGACCTCTATCTCTAAAGCCAGTGGGACTAAATAAAAAAAAAACATTTTTAGTATTCCTCTTTTTAGAAAACCGTAAAATGTATTTGCTTTTCACCGCCAGCGGCCAAGAAAATATTTACGTTATTCGGTTTGCATTCGCCAGGTTGTGAGTAAGAGTTCCATTTTCTGAATGAGCGGGTTTCATTTTCTGGTAGCCATATTCTGAAATTTCCGTCAAGCACAGATCGCTGAACAAAATACGGCGTAATAGAATAATATACGGCGGCATATAAACGGCGTAAAAATAAAAAAATGTGATCAAGCGTCAGCTGAGTAATAATTAAACACTAGGGTTTTGTTCTAATTTGTTTTGGGGTGTGGTAGGGCCTTTTTGTGCCCAGTAACACTGCGATTATTGCTGATCTGTTGTGATCGGGGATGTGATGTGTCTTAACACTAGGGTTAAGACACGTCCTATAAATGGCACACAATATTTATCCTCATATTTCACGGCAAATGAAATAAGAGGATAAATATTATTAATATTTTCATGGATAAAAGCTACGAATTTATTTCCAGTTGATCTGGCCCACAAAATTATATTTGCCATGTTGCGAACTAATTAATTACTTATTTTAAGCTGACTTTCGCCAATATATTGCCACATTTATATTATTGTATGGTATTCTTTGTATGTGACTATTATGATGATTTATTAACATTTGACTTTGGAATTTTATCACTTTGGAATTGAAAATGATATTGATACTACGGTTTTGTTGAACAACAGAGTACCGCCTCCGCCTGTTCTATTGGTACTAAAATCTACAAAACAGGCTGTCGCATATCTGATATAATTTATAGTCGGCGTCATCTAAGAAGCAAATACTGGCTGGTCGATTGACATGCCTCGTCTAGACTGATAGTGTTGTATTGGAAATATTAGATTTATCGTTGAGTCGATTTATAAGTGCTGTTTTGGTACCATCAATTATAATCTTCGTAAATGTTTTATGAGCATCAGACAATGCATCGGTTTCGACAAGATGAAACGTTTTTGTTTGCCGTTCATAATAAATGCAGCAGAGCTTATTTTTTTTTTTTTTACATATAACTAAGTACATAATCGATACATTGTCACTTTGATTCATGAACAAAAAAACAAAGCTCTATTAATCGATGACAAAGAACTACGAAGCAACAGGACGTTTAACGCTAGGATGCAAATGTCATCGCCATACATTTGGTTGTCAATCACATTCTAAAAATTGTTCATGGGTCTATCAATGTGTCAGAATTTGTTTTTTAGATGACGCCGCCTGTAAGTACCTATAAAGCATTGTGTTGTTCCGTAGAAGAGTTCTTTGTTTCAGTTACCCACTGACCCACCCAAATAGGTCATCCTATAAATTATATACCCAGATGGCTAGATTTAGATACTCGATAATATCACCAGAAACAGATACACTTAGGAGTCAGGTATAAAACTTACTTAGTAATAAAAATAAAATCCAATGTTAACTTCTAAGTATAAGATTTATTTTCAGATAAACACGAGCGAGAAAATCTTGGAAAATACATAGTTAATAAGTAACCGGATAAAATTTATGTATAACAATAAACTAATTCCATATATTTAATGATGTATAAGTACATATAATATATCATCTTTGTTATAACAATAATAAAACTATTCGATACACATTGGTATCTTTTCTATAATGTAATGATACATTTACTATTTTCCAATACACATTTCTACAGAACTGCCAAAATCAGAATGTCAGATTGCAATAAATCTCGGACGAGGCCGGCCATAGGTCACCTACAGAACACATTTTGCTATTAAATGTTAAATGCAATGGTCCGACGAATATAACAACATTTAAAAATGAACTGAAGGCAATATTTCAATGTAACCATTTCAGCATTTTGCAGTAAATACAGGTTACGGACCAATCCGTAAACGTACGGTAGGTACATCTATAATTATCAACATTTTAGACTCGCCACACACAGGAGGCGAAGCGGAGGCGTGGGCTATCTCCTAGTATTGTCCGAATTACAATGAAAGTTAGTACGTATCGTGCGTACTGAGCGTACCTACATACGTGCATCTGGATTCATGTAAAATTAAAAAAACCGGCTCCGACTTCGCTTCTTATGCATTTCTAAGATTAAGAATTTAGCAGTTTACGTAACTTGTTCATTGATAAGCTGATATTTATGCCACTTAATTTTGACAGCAGACAGTCGCCAAGCAGTGACAACTAAAGTTAATGATTATTGTTATAACTTATATTCAATGTCAGTCAAAAACCTATAATGGCGTAAATATGCATGGTAAAGAAAAGTACTAGAATTATATGATTACTCATTCATCAATAAAATATTTTATTCGCACCCATCTCATTTTCGATTTTCATTTAAATAGGTAGTGGAAAATTCTGCACGATAAGTGTTTTTTTTCATAATTCTACTCTTTATGCTTTGGCCGTTAAGAGAGATATGGCATATAGTACCTGCCACGTTATTTATAAGGTATAAGGCCACCTTGCTACTATGAGTTGAATACATTTCAATAAAATAATTTATCGATAAACATTTTATGATTGTCATTTAGAGGTTCTTAGCTGAAAAGTTAGTGTCCGTTCACAGACACTGGGTCGAAGCGGAGATTCGGATGGTAATTTCATTTGCTTAAAATAACGTTGGTGAAGTGAATTTATGCGAGATATTGATAACTGCGACACTGAAATCGATCGTGTACTGTTCAAATTCAATTTGCGCGTTTGTGTGTGCATTATGCGTCGATTTCAGTGTGAGAGGAGACACTCCTCCTCTCGTTTGAAGTCAAAAAGTGAGCGCGTCTGAATTGGTTACTGATTACTTTAAAACAATTATATAGCTTGGTTACCGAAATCAAAGCGGTAGTCTGTCATAAGGTAAGGGAATATACAGTAAGAAAGCTGCACCGAACGGCACATGCATCCGTATAAAATATGTCGGCGCTGGTTAAGTTGGCGCTTACAGAATTGTTATACGCCGTGATGAAAGGAAAATGTAAACGCACGGATGCTTTCCACACCGCCAGTCTGTGTGATCGGAACTAAACGCTAAAAGCTTCAGTATGCCTGCTAATGGGAAGCTGCGAACAATAAATGGTTCTAAATGAAACACGCACGTATTTCTATTAAAATTATAACTAACTAGTACTAAATTTAGAATGTAATTATTATTAACATTATAACATGTTATTTGCGCCTACACATCAGAAAAATAAACCTGTACGTGTATACCACATGTACGAACTAAATCTTAATTTCTTAATTACAAGTATGAATAGAAAGTTATAAAGTTCAGTAACTAGATAACCTAATGGTATACATTAGGTTGTCGCAAATTTTGGAAACAAACAATTTGCTCATACATTCCGTGACTACATTACAGCACAGTTGTAACTACGCGAGCGAGTAATCATCTTCATACATCAAAATTCCCTCAGTTTATTTTCACAATAGACAAATAAACCAATAAACGCAGGAAGTTCAATGGCAATATTAATTACAACTACCACCACTAAACAATTACCTAGCTATCTACAATTTTAAGAAACACTATAATTATTATTCAAAACTTTATACTTTTTTTTATCATTTATTGCTTCGTAATATAATATGTATAATATGGTATGTTGCGTACAAAAATAAAAGAGAGTCAAACTTTTTTTCCGTGACGTAGTTTTTGCCACCTTATATGTAAAACAGCTTGGAAGTATTGGAGACTCACTCCATTATTCATTTCCTGGAATCGTATTACATAATAATTTCACGTCCTACGTCCTTCGTGGGCCAATTGACTATTATGCCAACTGCCACTGTGGCATTACAAAATGTTTGAATCTCTCTTGCAAAATTTCTTCTTACTTTTAATGCACTTGTGTTTCTGTAATCGCAGCGGATTGGTCTATTTGTCCATTATCTATAAGTACTTACTTAAAAATCGTAAAATGCCTATTGCATGCCTAACGCATGTCGGAGTTTAGGGTCCGTACTCTAGCCATGTTCATAAAGTTAGTAGGTAATATGAAAATTACAGAGAGAAAGATTAAAAATTAACTCCACTTACGAATTATTCGGGAGTAACTAACTCAAACAGTCCCGACTTAACTTGTTGGTAACACGGCCAATGTATTGGAACACTCTAGCTCGAGTAAGACCTTTTCCTAGAAATAAATACTAAGATTAAAACGCTAGCACAAATTGACTATTGAAATGTAAACGGCGGCGTCGGCCCGGACCACTATATTTATTGAAACAAGAAAACAAAATTAGAACACAACAGAACATACCTACTATATTTTAATATTTCGTTATTAATCACAACCTTTTGGGATGGTAATGTAAGTAGTTAATTGTCATCGATTCAGTCAAGAATTTATTAAATAATTGTAGGTATGCATAACTCAATAATAGACATCACCCAATTAGACGGACGCACCACGCAACAACACTGTATTTCTTACTGAACCTGCAGGCATCATTGTGTAAGTGCGCCACGGTTCAATGCTCCGATTTCACCGTTGAATGAATGTCCCACACAAACTTCGTCCTAGGCAAAATGCACTATTTTATACTCGGAGCCAGAAAGTTAAAATATACGAGCATCTATGAGAGATCGCGAAACTTTACACGAACCCAAACTGAGAACTTCCTCTGGAATTATTAGTTTATGATAAGGGACATTTACTTAGTCAATTAGATTACTTAAATAAACGTATTCTATTAAATTAGAGGGAATGTGTAATTTACTCTGTTATCCAGTGTCAACGTTAGAGACTGTTAAAACCATACTTAAGTCTTAGCTGTGCGGGCATTATTTCATTCAATGTAATTCTATATGATTATCGTCTTACTGGAAATCCTTGTGAAATAACAATAGGGTTTATCGAACATGTGCCTACCCTGAGTGGGCGTAGAAGGACATAATGCTTTGCGAAATTATTCATATACCGGTGGAATATGCATTCTCGTTGGAAATTGCAGTGATGACTAGTTATGTCCCCTTTCACCTCCTGTCTGGTAATTAATGTTAAATCATTGTACGCGAGGCAGCAATTCATTTACCTATGATTAGTACTTATGATGCAGTGACATGTAATCTAGCAGAACTAAACATGAAATACGTAATTTTGTGTGTCCGTTTTCACAGTGATTTTCGAATATCACGGAAAGTTTCAATGAATAATTTCCGGTTCAAATATTGAGTGACGTGAAAGAGCGCGCGTGCTCGTATTGGAACCGGATGCAAGTCGTGAACAACGTTTACTAGTATACAGTGCAATTTAAAACCAATATAAATATTGAAAATCCGGGACAGACGCCGGCCGTCTTAATATTCTATACTATTTTAAATATAAGAAAATGTGTACCGGAAGTACACATAATTATTACTTATTATATAACTATTTTAATGTATACGGAAATTACATTATATTATGTATAAATCTATGGTCTTTCGTAGGTAGGTACGTTTACAGCCATCATTATGTTCAGAATCAACATTCATACTGCAAGGTGTCGCACTACTTCATACACCCGTTAGTAAATAGCACAACACCTTACAACAAGATAACAATGGAACACCTTTTCGATGCTATTTTACTTACGTTTTTCATGTAAGAATTTACATAAATGCGCCCTCTTTAATTGGTACATAATACGACGAGTCGATATATTCACAGCTCAACTACGTCATAGTTGTTTATTATTTATGTTTCGTGTGCTACGTAACGGCACACCGAACGTAAGCTACAAGTAAACTATGCTGGCAAAAAGCCCTCAACAAGCTTAGTACTGTGATATAAGGGCACGTTTAGATTAAGCGCATTGTTTGCGGCTCGCCGTCGTCGTCTGGCGCCGGTGTTTCGGCACAGACGCGCACAGAGCCGGCCCGCCCGACCGGATCAGGCCTTTATTACATGAAAGATAAATCATATTACTTCATATCATTATAAACATACATAAATACATCCATCAATATGGACTCCGATAGTTCTATAAATCTACATATTATTACTTTACAATTTGTAACTGATATGCTACACCTACGTACTAAAACAAATTGATAACGACTAAATACAATAAAATTATAATAAAGCACAGCCTTACGTTTGAGAATAGAGGTATGAACACACAATAAAAGTACCTAATACACGTAAAATACACTACAGACTACATATTAAATTGTTATAAAAATATCGAAGTGACTAACATTTCGTTTTGTACCTAGATTGTGTCTAGTGAAAATTAATATTTCGTGCATTTTATATATATTTATACTCGAATTGCTCTGAAGATTTAATAACATCTATCCTAGAAAGCGTTGCTTAACTGGCGACCGAGAGCTCGGGCCGCGCCCCCGAGAGAGAGGCCCTAGCGAGGCCCAGCAGCGGGGCTACGCGAGCCTCGGCGCACCACTCTATCATCATAACGGTGCTTTTAAATCAAGACACCCTAACTAATTATTTTCACTACACTAATAAAATATTTTTACTGATATGAATGCTGTATTGCATGGGATACACCAAACCATAAGATCGAGCTCTAAACTACCAGTAGGTTGTTATTTTCTAAGTAAATACACGGTATAACATACATAATATAATATCAACTGTTAGCAACACTGAACTGAACATTTTTGTTTGTACTATTCGATATTCATAATATTTTGCATTTCGTGTCTATACAAACGGTATACAATGTAGGTATGTACACACGTTTATCGCGAAATGTTCATTAGATGTTATTGTCATAATTATCCTATTGCTTTTAAAATAAATGCATTAAAGCGCATAACTGGCATCGCTTTGTACTTTTCAGATCTGTAAAGCGTTGAAGACAATGATCGTGTATGAGGGTGATGTATGAGCGCAGTCCGGGCGCAGTCCGGGCGCAGTCCGGGCTCAGTCGTCGTTGTCGAGGCCGATGAGCTCCGCCTGCAGCCGGCCCTTGGTGCGGCAGCACGCCGTCAGGCACAGGATGCGCAGCGCCAGCCGGAACTGCGGGCTCAACGTGATCAGTATTACTATTTTCCAAAACGAGTTCAATATCCCCAACCAAACCACTCCAAAGTGCAGCATAGGAATTTTGAGCTTCTCCTCAGTAATGTACTCGTAGAGGCGCACCCCGGCGTACGGCGCCCAGCTCAGCCAGAACACAGTTACCAACACGAAGCTCATCCAGTGCGAGGGGTTGGCCAGGTTCTCGGCGAGCGCCGTCGCGTACTCCTTGTCGTGGATGGGCACGCCGCTGTTCAGCTTGCGCTTCATCGAAAAGATGTAAGAGTAGTTGTACACGATAGAGATTACGCTGGGGCCCAGCACCAAGATGCCTAGAGTCGCCGTGTACGCGTACGTAGTGCTCCAGTCCAACATACATATCAAGGTGTCCGTGTCAAAGTTTGCCGGCTCCTTGTAGCCTAGAAGTGGCGGGCAACAAAGCATTGCAGCTGATATCCAAGTAAACACCATCCAACATTGGCTTCGCGTCCTCGTTTGTACCTTAAAACAACATTCAAAGCCTTAATATTGTTTCTTTTGTGGATATAAATAATTCAAAAGCAATTGTTTACGTACAATGCAACATTGCAATGTAGATAGAATGGAAAATACGGAGTCTAAGAGGTTCCGACAAAAGGTTAAGTTAAGAAACGAACAGAAGCACACACAAACGAAGAGAAGTAAGGAAAAGATAAGTACCGTCGCACTAACCGTCTCATAGCGCAGTGGCTTTCTTACGGCAAGATAACGGTCGACGGATATCCACATGAAGGTGTAGACTGAGACGGACCAGAGCGTGACCTCGAGGTAGCCGGCCAGGCGGCACATGAGGTCGCCGAACATCCAGGAGCCCGTGATGGCGGGGTACACGGACAGCGGCACCACCAGCGCGCCGCACAGCAGGTCCGCCACCGCCAGCGACAGTAGGTAGTTGTTTATCACCTCGTTCGACAGCCCTGTACAACAGTCAACACCTATTCTGTAGTCCCCTGGAATTACTCAGGTACCGTGCACAGTTTGGGTATATCCATTAAAAACTTTGTATCGCATAAGATAAGATTAAAATGAAATGCATGTACCTGAAATATTCATAATGTAGCTGAACGCGGATAGTTTATCAGATTTAAATCGCACGGCAAAGGAAATCGAAGCATGTTAAGCTTATATCGTGCACACGCTGCCGCTATAATCATATTTTATGCATGAACGGGGATAGAACACACCGAGCGAGCCGGCGGCGGCGGCGTCACGGCCACGCGAGGTTCAATATTGACGAGCCAACAGGCGTCAGGCGTCCCCGCCGCACTCAACCCCTACAAGGCTATATTGCATTTGCAACACCAAGGACTTTGCCAAGTTTAATTATTATGTACACTCTACAATTAAAGTTTACTTACAATTTCCATTTCCTCGCTTTGTTGACTTCCCAGTATGATTTAATAATAAACCAAATTGTAATTACGTCCTATTAGTTTACAGCCTTCAAACTAATGGAATCGTAGAATTGCAATTACGATAACTAAATTAGACGAGGACTGTAGTAAATTCTAAAGCAAACAATCCTAGAATGACTTCGACTGAAACTGTAATGAGGCTAAGGCGGAGGGTAAGTAAGACTTAATTAATGTAACAAAAATAAAACTTGAAACAGAATAAGCAGAAACTTATTTTGAAATGAAAATAAAACTTAAAAACGAGTCTGTAAAAAATATATGCATGTTGTTTCAGGTGTTGCAGCTCCCAATGCAGCATTCACGTATTTTGAATAAAGGAAAAATGGTACGGAACTGTGAAAAGAGCTTCGAACAAAAACTTTTAACGAACATTTTTTGCAGGTGAATAACTTTTTACGCTGTTTTTTAAGCATGAATTTATTATGCTCCTAGAAACTCTTTACGCCTTTGTGTTTTACGTTCATTAGACTTGGCTTCAATGCGAAATCGGGTCAACTATGTACACGGTAGTTAGTTTTCTATCTCAGTACCAACTGGGGCAGAGATGTCTCTATAAATATTTTCCTTTAACATTATTGTCTAAGAATCCTTGAAAATAAAAGTAGGAAAAGTTCAATAATGTCTTCAAACGACAGGGAGAAACTATAAGTACTTGGTCGCCTCTCCACTTCTAGAAAGTTTAAACCTTTTATTCGATAAGTACTTTTATAAAAATGGTGACCCAGTTGCTACTTCAATTTCAAACTTATCTGAGAGTGGCTGGAAAGTGGGAGCGGAGGCAGACAACGCTTGAGACAACTGTTATAAAACTACCTACTACAACCACGAGACTTTTACACGGACGCTTATGAATATCTATCTATATCCATCGCGACGATAGTACTAGCGTATCTATTCAACTTTCAGGCGGAAATAGTTATGTTCTATGTCATAGTGACAGTTGATCGATGATATGGAAGTTTCGGTAGAATAGGCATAACTGATGAAGCCAACACACAGGTAGCGTAGTCATGCGTTGCATGTTGTGTGATTTTTGATAATTCTAACTATCGTAATATTAATAATACTGATGAGCGGTACTGACCTTTAAAGTTGACGAAAGCTGCTATGATGAGGAGGTTGGAGACGACGATAGCGACACCTATGACCGCAATGACTGCGGCCTGCGTGAGCGACTCCAGCCCCGCCAGCGGCGAGTCCGCCACGCTCACGTCCCCCGCCGCCGCCGCCGCGCGCCCGCCGATCAAGTTCCTCCCAGGCATCTGTCACAGAACAACAACGGTCATCCATCACCAAGTCAAGTCGCTTACAGTGGCTCTGTAACCCAAATTCCTAACACGACTGTACCTAAACAACTTGTTACTCAGTTCTATTTTCTAGTCTCATAAAACAGTCGTAAATATCTCAAACAATACTGAATGTCCCTCTGGAAGTTAGACCGTAGATGACAACTTTTCTCAGCGCAAAGCACTCCATGTCGCATTCCTGCATATCTATGTTAGAGTAGGTAGCACACGTCGGGTGCATGCAGGCGGGTGGCGGCGAGTACACCGGGGGCCGCCCGTCGCCTCCCTTCGCCGACACCAGCCTGCATTCACCGCCTAGAGACGATAACTTTTAGAAAATCATTCTAAATAAAGCTTGTGCCATGTGTTGCTTGTTTCAAACGACAAAGTAAACACGGACCTTTACCTTTCGCGCCAATTGGAAATATAAAATCATTTAAATTCAAATCCGTTCTTTAAATGACTTGCTGTGAATTAACTATTCAATAAATGTCCGATATATTTTATTGAAATGAATGCGAAAGGAGCGGGTACGCCACTCAGATCCTGCAATGAGATGAATATTTTTTATATCATTTCGTAGTAATTTTGTCAAAGTGCAATGCTGGGCGAGTTAATTTAATTAAATCAATCGTCAACTGCTTTATGTTGCTATTGGCATAATAATATAGCACCTTCACAATGATTCAGTCATTTAAGAAGATAAAGTATAAATAAGTAAGTTACTTTGCCTCATAGATTAAAGAGAGAAATTAACATTGAACATAACAACCAAAAAGATCTGTAAAATGCGTGATTGCATTGACTTTCGTGTTGTTCGATTTATTCGTGTTACCGGCACTACACGTACGTTGCTTACGGGATCTCTGCCCACCTGATTATACCTACTAGTACAGTCAGCCAAAAAAGTGGTCTATCAATTTTGATTACACTTCATGTGTCACTGAAACATAGATAAGGTAGAGTTGTTACATTGTGACAAGTAAATAAGGAACCTTTATGTTTATCGACATTCATGAGTTTCTACCTTAAAGTGGTAGACATGATGCTTGGCCGTCTGTACATATGTAAGACAAGAGAGGGAATATGCGTATGTTGTAATTTTTGGGAGTGGGTTTTATTATAATCCAGGTAGTAGGAAGGCTTTTAAAAATATGAGCGAAGCACCTAAACACGTAAACACCTAAGGCTAAAATATTTTGCTATCAAAAAGGCTTTCTTTTCATTAGGTTTTGCACAAAACAAAGTTTTTCCAAAAGGTGTAATAAAAAATGCCTAAGGTATGTATTTTTGTTTGCATTTGTTTAAATGAAATATTATTTACATTCTGTGTAAAATGTATCAGTTTACGTTACCGTTAGGCATTTACTCTTATTTGGCGTTACTAGATGTAGAAAAGTATGTGAATTATTTCAAAATTATATCCATTACACCCAGAGTATATTATTAATTAAAAATAGTATTTTAATTATTAATATAAATTCAATTCTATTATTCAATTATATTAATAATTAAAATATTATTTTTAATTAATATATATCGAGACTTTAGCAACAAACTGGCTAAAACTGAATGTATGTTTGGATATAACGTACCATTGAACCTTATCCCAGCGCTCTCCGAGAAGCCGGTCGCCGCAGCGCCATGGTGAGCCTGATTGACACCGCCCACTCACTCCTAAAA
>SJJU01003654.1:0-19141 GCA_012932125.1 Conopomorpha cramerella
TGGTGACACGTTGGTTAATTTACTATAAAAACCATAAACACGCACACGAAAGCCTATGATAGATACTGTGACAAACACGCCGATAAAGCGTACAATGCTTTTATATTTCGCAGTGTAAGTATCAACCAAAACTTCGTATCTGAATCTCAACAATAGTGATGCATTTTTCAGCACAAACACACTCGGCATCCGGTCTTCACCGACCGCAATCTGAACTGAAGGGTCTTTGCACTCGAAAGTGGTCACTTCACGGAGCCGCGGCAGACAACCACCATCGCCCAAAGTTTATCACACCGGGACGTTCCGGTCCGAACAAAAGTATCCTGGACCTTTGAAACGATGACAACTCCATGAAAGACAGTATCAGATAAAGAGACAGGAAGTTAGATCGTCGGGGAGATTAAAATAAAGATGGATGCCCCGGGGCGGCATTGACAGCCCGCTTTTTGTTCGTGGGTATAAGTTATTTTCCCAGATACGTCTGAAGGAGAGGCACGAGGGGATAAAAGCTCCGGCGTTTGACCACACATAAATGTATACCTACGTAATAATCACTTAGTAAGTTAATGTTCTTTGCAAATAATACTGGAATTAAGCTGTCAAAGTAGTGGAATGCCATTGTTTGTTTGAATGTTGAGGTTGAAGGAAAATATACGGTGCTGATCACCGCGTTACTTGGTAGGCAATATACTGCCTGAGGAAAAGAAGGGGACAAAATCGTATTCTTATTCCTTTTACACATTTTGTGCGATGCGATTAAGGGAGTACCTATAAGATTGATTGCAACTAAGCATGTGACTTTATAGAACGCGCATTTTAACGCAATGAAATGACGTGTCATGAATGTGTCTGTATCAGAATAAGGGTATATTAGTGAGTCCGAGTACGCACACGATATGAAGACATTGAAATAACCAGTCAGGAATACCAAATCTTTCTATACGAGAGTGAGCGTCTGTGGTCCAGTTGGTCGGATGCTTGACTTGTAACCGGGAGGCCACGGGTTCGAGTCCGGCTACTGGACGTGTACCAATGGGACTCTTTTTCAGAGCCTATGTACGCAACGCAACGCTCGTACGGTGAAGGACAACATCGTGATGAAACCCGCACACCACAAAGTGTGTTATTAAACAAGTGCCTTTGCCTATCCCGCTTTGGGATTAAAAGGCGTGAAGTGTATTTTTTTTTCTATACGAGAATCGTTGATGGAAGACGCAGGATTCTCGCACACGTAGGTACGTATTCCGGGACACAAAAAAACAGCCAGCATTTCAGCGACACAGAAAGCCCGCTACAATAGGTGCACCAACACCTAGGCGCCATTACTAAAGCCGGCACCAGCTAGCCGCTATATAGGTCATCCGGGTAACCCACTGTCGGGAGCAAGCCGAGCGCATCGTGACACCTCAGCGGTCGTGACCGGGGGCCGTGGACCGGCTCCTACGTAGTGTTAGCGACAAGGGGTGAATAATTGATGCACTTGCTTTTAAGTTTATGCAGGACAGGTTATCATAGAGATATTTTCGATGGCTATAGAATGGATACATAAAAAGCATGAAAGTTTTGTTTCACTTAGTGTACCTACGTGTTGCATGATCGAACGGTTGGACCAATTTCTCTAATATGATTTTTTGTTGTTGGAACAAGTTCTTATGAAAGAAAAGTGTATGAAAATTGATCGGGATTTTTTAAATATTTTATTTAATAGTTAAGACAGGACAACGTCTGTCGGTTTCGCTAATCCATATATACAAAACTCAAAGAGCTGCATGTTTCATTCATCACAGACTCATCACTGACTCATCACCGCCCAGCCTAAACCTTTGACCCTGGAACGCTGAGATTTTGCACGGGGATTATTTTTATGATGTTTCTGTGAGATAAGAAAGGACTTTTCAAAATCCATCCCCTAAACATTACCAGGTGGTAAAAAGGAGGGTACAAGTTAATATGAAACAAAACATAAATTTTGGAAAAATGGGTAAGCTTGGTGGGAGTTTTTTTTATCTAATGATCAAGGGACCTTTGACCTTCGTATTTTTAATAGAAATTAATACTGAAACTTCATCAATGAAATCTCGGGGCGTCCACTGTTTGTACACTGACCCTATAATCACGTGTATTAGAGTAAACAGAGCTCTAAATCTTTTTTACGTTCTAGAGCAGAACGGTACACTGGTGACTTTGGTGTACAGAAAGCCATTTATTTTAGAAATCCCTGCACGGGGAAAGCTCGTACAAAAGTACTTTGCGCACTGTGGTCGTGCAATAAATTCTCGTGATACAATAAACGTCCTTGTTGGTATTGAGTTAGTATAAAGACAGGCCAAATCTCCTATGACAATAGTAGGTCGATAGCAATAAAATACCTATAGAGATTCAGCCTCTAACACTTGTCACTTTATTTAACACCAGCTGTCTCGGCAAACGTTGCTTTGCCAATATACATTATTAACAGTGTTTCTTTGCACACATCAAAAGTATCGAGGTATCAAGTACATTTTAGAAGATTGCAATCAAGATAATATTTCACATAAACTGAATTTATTCAAAATGTGGTGATAAGTCATTGATACATGCATGGGGAATTAGGTAGCAGACCAATCCAGAGGATTAGATTTAATTTAAATTACGTAAATTAGATTTTTTAGAGCTAAAAATGTTCTTTATCCCTAGACACTTTTGATTTATGTATATGCATCTATTATAATAGATTATAATTATACATAAAAAAACTTTTTTCAATAATCACTCGATCTACAAATGAAATCAACATCATAATCCTTATTTATTTACTAGCGGCCCGCCAAACTCAATATTGTTCGAGCTCGAGCTTGTCTTTGATTATATTCGCACTTATATGCCATGCGAACAATATTGAGTTTTAATGTGGCTTCTTTAAAAAAAATAGAGTATTTCGGGACGAAGGTTTATATGTATATTAAGCGTTTCATTAAAAATTATCTAAGCCATATTAAAATCCATTGCGTAGATCTAAGCATACATAGCGGTAGGCGAATTTTCAGAATGATAAGTTTTCTTGTAAAAAAAATCAACAAAAGAGCGAGTCCAAAAACGAACGATCATAGAAAAATGTAATAGCATCTCTTTAATTTCCAATTATCTTTGACAGGTAGATTTTTTTTTTAGAAAACTCTCATTATAGACTCCGGATTCTCTTAAGTAGGTAGATAGATATCACGGAGGGTTTAAAGCCCATAATGTGTGTGAAGGTTGTTGCATACGAACGAGGTGTTGACTCATGCATGTGTTGTGTACATTTTCATTATCATACCGCTTTACGCATAGTTTAACTCCGTAACGACCTATGCAAAATTCTCTAGCGGCCTCACTGAACGAGAAATTTTAATTCTTGTTAATTTAATATGGGAGGAAAGTGTTCATTGTAAAATCTGATTACCATGTAGTGTGTTCATTTCATTTCTCTCTATAATTAAACAGAATGAAGGCACCAATTATAACAGGCTTAACTAGATAAGTAAAAAATAATGAAAAGGCTATTCATAATAATACAAATTTTTTGGTTCAAATCCTAGAAATATTCAAAATGGAAAAGTTTGTGATAGGTGAGATATGAGTATGTACTGCGCGTAGGTAAAAGGTCTAAACCCCGAGCAATGGTCTTAGAAACGTTGTTCAGCTCGTCAGTACGTACAACTTTAAATTTTACTATGGCGACAATGCAAGGAAATATAAAAAAGTAAGTCGGTAAATGATTTTTTTATGTACGAGAATGGATTTTTTTTTCATTTCCCCACATTGATATAAATTTAATTTTGTAAAAAAAGTAATAAATACTTCAAACATTTTAAACCCAATTGAGATTAGTAACTTAGAACAAGTGCTAAGCGAAATTTGACGAAACTCGGTAGGAAGATCATAAGAGATTACAACGTGGTTTAGATCAATTTCTTAATCCGGAATTAACACGGGAACGAAATAAACTATTGGGGAAAGAGAAAAGTAGGTATGTATTTATAGTGAAGGGAAACATGCTTACCAATGTGTGTGTGGCCTATAGAAAAGGTCTCATCTGCTATCCACAAAGTAAATACAATATTATTAAAATTTTATTAGTTGCATTACACAAGCAAGTTTACGTGGTTAGGCATTTAGAAGACAACATTAACTACATGATGTGTACATACATTCTGTTACACTGTGTTACTTCCTCTGTAGACAGTATTTTAATTTAGAATTAATTGATTAAAAATTCAAATATTGCACAGCGGCAAAGTATTATGTTACAAAATTAAATTTCGACCCTCGGATCTAAAACAGCTCAAGTTTGTAATAGAATCCACAAGATGGCGTTAGCAAACATGTCACGTAGCCAATATAAAACGATCGCGATCTTACCCATTTCAGGGACAGTGGCAAATTGTACATAGCAGGAAATTAAATTTAAACTTCAACAAATCCGTAATGAGAATCAAGCCAAAGGCCAAATTGAAACAGTCTAACTTGAGAATTGCACGATGAAAATGTAAGTGAATTACACTGATTAAAGGGGAAAAGAGTGATTTATTAACAAGGGAGATGTACTTTAATAGAAATTTACTATTTAGATGACCGGGTTCTATTTTACGAAAGCTAAACCGAGCTGGTCACGTACCATTAGGTCTTATAGTAACACTAGCTTTCCGCCCGCGACTGCGCCCGGGTGGACTTCGGTTATATTGCGGTATAAAGGAATATTTTTGTTTTCCCTCGGAAACATAAATTTTTTCCGGGATAAAAAGAACCGAAATTATTTAAACCGGACTTCTAACTATACGTCTGCAAAATTTCAAAGCAATCGGTTCAGTAGTTACGGCATGAAAGCGGAACAAACAAACTCACTTTCCCATTTATAATATTAGTAAGAAGTAAGTTCTCGCTGTGTGACAGGGATAGCGCTAGATAAGTGGTATAGCACTGTCACTGTTACACAGGGTAAACAATATGACTTTACGGCCTCATGGTAAAATGTTGCCTGATCGTAAAATGTTAAATCAGTTGAAGTATATTCAATATCGACCAGCCCCCCTAGCACAGAGCTCCAGGAAAGAAGTGAAAAGGCATATAACGAGCTGCGATTTGTCGAAACAAGCTGAGTCGCACGAAGCGTGACATAACAACCAATCAGAGCGCGTATTTGTTCTGTGCCGTGTCTACCTTGAGGCGCGTGCTAGGCCTGCAGTTTATTCCTATTTGTCGTAAGAGTATCAGTTTTAAAGACACTTAGTCACTACAACATCACAAAGGTAGAGTTGTTATATTGTAACAAGTAACTAATGAACTATAATCATACGAATTTCAACCTTAGGGTGGTAGACCAGGTTTCAACGAGAAACAGACTAATCAAACAAAAACTCACAAGCCCAACCACAAACAGGACCGGTCGCCGTGTCAAAGGTACACCCAGACGTCAAAACCACATACGGATTGGATTGGGTTTACCTCAACCCGACGCGACCCGGACGGATCCGAAATTACAAGATCAAATTATAGAAACCCTGCTACAGTATCAAATTGCTAATGTAAAGGTACCCAACTCGATTATTTGAAGGATTCAGTCTTCCAATTGTTTTAGGATACATCGTTAGGTAGGTACAGAAAAATGGATACTTACCTATTATATTTTACAGTAAAATAATCTCTATTAATTTAACTGAGTCTACAATTTGCTTTCTATTTAATGTAAAATTATGGAAATTATGTAAACTATTGAAATGACAGGCTTCTTTTTTACGTTAATTATGATATTAGGAAAAAAATAGACACATTAACGAAAACTAATCAGGTTCGAAACTATGTAGATTACCAAGTATCAAATTGTGCGCAGGGCTCAAAGCCTTTTCTAGAGTGAGGGAATGCCGTCGCCGATTTCTCTAGAACAGATGTTTTAGGCTGAATTAGGCTTCAACTTTCTTTTACAGATTTTAATCTTAAAGATTTTTTTAGGATATAGCAATGAGTTTTCTTTAACAAATATATTAACAAAAGAGCGAGTCTGAAGACGAAAGAAAATAGAATCTGCATCTCTTTCGTTTTCAACTATATTTGACTGATTGTTTTTTTTTTATAGAAAACTTATTACTCAAATTATACCACCAATATTTTACAATCATTATTTTTAAATAATTCTTTACGCTACTAGGCTTGTTCTGAAAACATTAAAACTAGTCTATTTTTTTAATTCGAGCAACGAATTTGACAGTTCCTATGCGCACAATATATTCCTATGTAAATTAAACTGAAAATTGAATACCAACAGTTGAAGATATTCATCTCGTAAAATATACTCTAACTTGATTGAAAATTGTTTGAATGGGTACTGTCAAATTGGTACGTAGAATTAAAAAATAGACTTTACCTATAGAAAGAAACGAAACTTCAAAACAATACTCGACAAACACATCATCACCCGACTGCATTCTTCACACGAGAACAAAATGTTAGATCTTTTCAATGCACACACACACAAAGCGTTTGCCAAAGGAATTAGTTCAAGCATGACGCGACACGTCAACAAACTTTCCCCCGTAGTGTCGTAATGAGGAGTCAGGGACGGTCATCTGCTCCCATCAGGGGAATATCAAGCGGCCATTAAACAATTGGGAGCAGGGGGACCCTATTCACGTCCCGTATTCGGACAATAAGGAAAGTGATATTATTACCAGGTTGGAGGAGGGAAAAAAAACGTGTGCGAGTGTTTCGGGAATTGTTGAAAAATAGTGTCCAAGTCACTCCATTGAAAAGGGGAAGGTAGAGACAAAATTATTGGAAGTAGAGTTCAGAATGTTTTTACGTCGTGTTTTAATCTGCTGAATCTATTATTTTAAAGAATAAAGAAACCACTTCGATTTCAGTACTAACACCCATACGATTTTTCAAAGTTCCCCTCGATTTATCTGCCATCATCAAACCCTGAATTTGTTATCATGGTACCACCTTAGAAATCTTCTTTCAAACAAAATAAGAATCATCAAAATCGTTCTATTAATAGCGAAGTTATCCGCGAACATACCTGTATACGGTCGAAACGAGAAAGAGTGCTATTCTAAAGTCATTTAAAAATAGCTCACTTCAAAAATAGAATAGACCCAATGAGAAAAAAGATTTATCCTAACTAGACAACTATTATCCATTTAAGGAAAATAAATTGACACATTTTTAATAATACATAGCACAGATTACAGCTACAATTTACTATCTACGGCAAAAACACATACGGAAACTCGATACAATAGATTCAGTGCGTCGTTGTGGTATTGAGCGACATATAGGTACATATCAATCGATGCGTCACGTTGTCTATGACGCTAAATCATGACTTGCGCACATCAAAATGAGCCGAGTTCCTATTATGCAAGTGGCGTGCAGTCGTCATAACACATAGGGCTAGAAGTGAAATCACGTGACACGACTTGAGTCACGTTATTCTGTCACTAATCTTGCACGAACGTGTTATGGCTTAACATAGCTGCGTTTAAATTGTGCTAGTTATTTGCTTGGGTAAATTAAAAAAAAAATAGTAGACACGAATAGAAGTCCTATTTTATTTATCAATATTGATTTAGAGTTAGTATAATTTTCCGGGCACTTTTCTAATATGTATTTTTCTTTCTGAAGAACCTTCTCTTGATGTTATCAAACTACAACAAAAAGAAATTTAGCTAAATCTGATTGACTGATTTCGCTATTCACGCGTGATGCCGTGACCAGGGGAAAGAGGAATTGATTTTTATAAATTTTAATCACGTGCCAAAGAAAAACTCTTGTACGATTATACTGTAGGTACTTTAAACAGTGAACAAGAATAAGTAATTGTCAGAACTGAACCAAAAAATGGGAACATACAGGAAGCACCAGCTTTCAAATAAAAAAAAAACAATAATCAACATAATCGGTCCACCCAGTCAAAAGTTATGAGATATCATAAAGAAATACAGTCGAATTGAGTACCTCCTCCTTTTTAAAGCCGGTTCAAAAACATATTATAAGAATTACACCCCAGTTATCCATACGATGACAACCAACGGAAGATGGGTGACAATTTTAACTAAAGCTTTGAGGTAAAGCAATTTGTATGAGAACAAAGGTTCAGAATATAAAAACCATCAATGCACAAGACAGTGTTGTGACTCAACTGCGACTAAAATAAAACACACACTGAACCGACGATGTAAACGCACTTCCACTAATGCGAGGACCGTTCCGTATGTCACGAAGTCGTATATTTTCAAAAGCTGTATTTTAACATTTAAGGAATTAAACTTTGCTCTGGAACTCTCTATTAGGAAGTCAGCGTGACGAAGGATATACAAATGCTGAAATGAAATCGACAGGTATTTGACATTACAGTTCATAATCATCATCGGCCCATACTTGTCCACTGCTGGAGATAGGCCTCTCCAATTGCACGCCACTGTGATCAATCTGTTTTCGACATTCCAGTTGATTTCACATTAAAGTTTTACAAACCAACACAACATTTTGTAACAAATACAGTAGGTATGTATATTATACATAGAAAGGTAAATATGTGTGTTTGGTTTCTTTCCGTCCCAGATCACTACCTTCTTCTTGAAGTACGGGCTATTCTCTGGAGACATTCACGTCACATAGGTAATCGTAAAACGTAAGTTTCATCTTTTTAAGCGACTTGAAGAAAACCTTACTTCTCGATTCTACCCTACATATTATGCATTTTTTATGTTTACAGATAACTTCGTTGTTTATAAACCGATTTAGATAGTTGTGCAATGTAAGGAAATTAGGGTTTGATGAAGGTAAACACGATAAATCTAGGGGAACTTTAAATAACTTAAAGAAAACAGAACCGAAAACCAGTAAAATTTGACATAATAATATGTGGTTTTCTCATGGATGCCATTGTCGAAACTGTACTAAATGTATATGGGACCAAACGAAAGCACCAGCTTTCAAATAAAAAAAAACATCCAAATCGGTTCACCCAGGCGAAAGTGCACAAAGATAACAAACATAAAAAAATACAGACGAAATGAGAACCTCCTCCTTTTTCGAAGTCGGTTAAGAATCGTATGGGCTGGCGGCTAGTATTGGTTGAAGTCAAAATTATACTTTTACCTTTTTGATATGGGGCTTATTTGCTTGTACAAAGATAGCGCCCACGTACATTATGTAGTATACCTACTACTGTAATTGAACGCAGGAACCAGCCACCAACTCAAGACCAATATACTCTTAGAAACAGTACAATATGTTAATTACGGAGCTGGAAGTAATCAAGAGGAAGTTAAACTTGATGATTATCATACAAGAACTAGAACCAGATTCGTAGAAATGTCACTGTTTGAAAAAAAAATGTCCACATGACAGGAGAAAATGGTTGTCGTTAACATTTTCTAGTTAACCATTCTTTACTGGTCATTTATTTGCTTCAAAATTCTTCATCAGAAGTACATGAATCACCTTTATAGCCCACGGTGAAGTAATGTTTACGGTAAATCGTCATTTAGATTCTCGTAATCGTAAATAATTCTAGACTTAGAATAGAATTCACTATGCAAGATAATATTTAAACCATTACCTTAATTACGGCTTCTCATGGACATGGCTATGATCTCACGTGAAAATTACTAAAACAAAAGCAAGCTATCATTGCAATATCCATAATTTAACAGCAATAAACATAGTAAAAATAAAATTGTAGTAAGTAACCTAAGGCTACAAATGTTTCTAGAATTAAGTAAGTGATTATTTTCTATCGTTCGCTTATTCAGACATAAAACCGGCGTACATGGTTTTTAAAATATCTTCGAATTAAGCGAACCCATACAATAGGAACGGAACGTCACTTGCAAGTTCGAATGATCATCTATTATTACATATCTACTTATTATTGTATATATTCATACTTATAATTTGTATGGTACCCATTTAACAATTGTAATTTTGCTACACCTTTAATTGGTGCTAAAAAAAAAATAACCTACTAACTGTAATGTGGGAAAAAACAATTAAGCATTGCCAGTAGAGTGTGACCTACAATTTCTTATAGAAAGTCTCCGGCAATATTTTTGATAAGAACATACTTTCATTTTCAGCTATTCCAAGATGATAATATATAATAATAAGATTTGACGTTGTGCCAAACGGCGATAATGGGTATGCTATTGCTTTAATGTCCGGTTCAACGTACGTGAGAAAATGTCATGGAGACGTAAACAATGAACGTAATAACGAGGTGACGACTCATTGGAAAACTATGAGAGTCTGATGTTTAGTCTGCGCCTTGCGGCTTGAAGTTCGGGAACACAGGCCGAATATTTAAAAAAAACGTTCACTGCGATTAGAAGAAGAAATAAATGATCTTTCACAGCTTTACTCTGATGTGAGATAGAATGCTTACAGCTTACATAGTCAGATCTGGAAATTGGAGATGAAGCAAGCCGTCAAGTGAGCGAAGTGGGTAATATTGACCAATTGCTACTGACCTACTGTCCTAAAGGTTACTCTTTCCAAGACAGGCTCATACATAATATTGAGAAATGTACAATACAAGGCACATTAATCGTCAAGAACGTATTTACGTAATTATTGTCAGGGAGGCAGCGAAGACCTATCCGCGCGAGTATTAGAAACATTTTTTGCAGAACAGTAAACTAGTAGTGATCTAAAGAAAACAACATCCGAAACCGAGGCACACATTTTAAACTCGATCGGAACGAGATTATTTCTGCGTGCGCCGATTTATCAACTGTCGCGTCATAGTCTGCACTGACATAAATCGATTGGTCGAATCGAGAAAGTCGAGTGACTCAGTTGCTTTAGCATCGATACTGGCACGCGTTGACCGGTCGGTCGGTGGCAGTGATGCCGACGCCACACTTGCTGGAACTCAAGTCCAAGCTGAACACATTATTGTGTTTGCTGCTTATCGCGATATTCATAAAGTTTGAACAGCGCTAAGATGACAAATGAAAATGGCAAAAAATTGTTGATGAAGTTATCAGCCAACCATTTTTCACCTAATAAGAATAAACTAAGTCTAATTAGTAAAAGTTTTAAGTTTCCGTTAATACTGGTTCACATTGTTATTCACATTGTCCAATATAGTCCAACGCTGGGTTGGATACCAAGAGTGGAAGAGTGGCTTTAACGATCCAAAATACCCATTATTTCAAGTTCAGCTACAATTTTATGTCAAAGATAACACTGATCTACACATCAGTGTACTTTTTCCAACAGTTGTACCTCCTGCCAGTTGCACAAATATGTGGAACCCGCATTATGAGCAGTGATCGGCGCAAACGCATCGATATAACGAGAACATGTCGGAAGATGACAGTAAATACTACCCCAGCACAGTGTTGATCATTCATTATTTTATTTTACGACATCGTAAACTGAAGAGTGCTTTGAACCCGGTAGTGCGCAGAAGTCGCTGATATAAACTTGAGTAAGTTTCAAACGGACTTGGACAATTCACTTCTGTTGTACATTGAAAGATCTTCGTAATTTGGTGGATACAAATAATGTGTGACCGGCGCAATGGCAGACGTACAATTGAGAACAATCGAAAGTAAATCTTTACGAATTGAACCTTGCAAAGAATGAAACATTGTGATAAGCTTTCTTTACAGGCATTCTGTTTTGTTATGCCGTTGAATTGTTTTAAATTGTGTTGCGTTCTTAGAAGACGACTAATAATGAGGGACAGGGGAACTTGTTTCAGGAAATTACCTAATTAACATTTTTTATTTCCATGTGCACAAAATTCTCCAAAAACCGAGGTAAGATCCGCCCAGCCTTTACTAGTAGCTCTAGAAACTAACGACCATAGTCTTGCTGTAATCCCTTTGACACAAACAAAGAGCGGGACAAACTAGAGTTTAGACCTGTAAGTACTTGAGGAGACTGTATTTCCTAAGACTAACCTAGCATATTAAATGAATCACAACTTCCAAGGAATATTGTGGCAAATCAGCATCCCCTTTGTTACTGTGTGGTCTATTACTCAATATACCCGCATATTTATCACAACAATGGATGCCAATGCTGCAATAGCAGCTCCAATTTCTGCCCACATTCATCTATTTGCTGATGTCATACCATAACGAGGTTTTTGGATAAGAAATTAGAACGATAGTGTTGCGTTGTCACGAACTCGCAGCCCTTCTAATGTATTTTATTCTTACAAAATGGACCATTGAGACATTTTATATAAAAAAAAACAATTTGTAACAAAGTATTGACGATTAGGATTTTGATTGACTTTTTTCATACGAATGGTAGATATTTCTAAGCTGATATTTCAGTAAAATGTGTACAACGCCTTACTATGTAGGTAGTCAAAGTTCTGGCAACTAAAGACATTTGAATTTGACTAAATAATGTTACAAACTTCTTTTTTTTAATAATTGCACCATTCATGTAGACATATCCATCCCTCGAAGGATCCTCAAAAACATAAACCTATTTGTTATTTCTATCTTCCTTACTAAGAATATACACCGCATTTTCTAAATTAAGTAATCTAAATTGGACATCACAGGCTAAAGCCCGCTATTGCAAAGGTAGTAGCAACTTAAACGTTGTCGAAATGCAATACTCTGCCGCTTTTGTTCACTTAATGTCACATTTTACTTCAACAAAAGCAACAATTTACTCAATTTGTACAACAATCGTATTGCGATGTAACTATAATTGCAATTCATGTCTTGGTCCCCAGTAATAGTGTGAAGTGTGAGTATATGTCGCCACAGTCTATTTTTTTTCACAGTCTATAGTAACTCGATCTAAACTAGAAGAATACAGTAACTGTAATTAGGAATCCTAAAGAACCTATTAGGACCCGACAATTTCTAAGAATAGTGGTGCACAGTATAGTCTATCAATAAATGGTGAATGAGAAATAAGATATAGGTAAAAAAATAAGAAACGGAAGAATACATTTTTGTTGAAGAAAATGTGATGTATCACTATACTTTTTGCACTGCATTATACTTTTGTAATCGCGATGTGTCTTGTACTAAAATTAATAAGCTAAGGAAGAGGAAGACCAAGGTATACTTTTGTTGAACAAATAAAGGGGAAAGTGAATGTGGTCTCGTACAAAGAACAAGAAGACCTTGAGCAGAGACAAGCACCGATAACTCGACGAGACCGCAAGTAATAAATAAAAATAAGCTTTATAAATAAGATCATTATTATTACATCTATCTTTGCAGGTAGTTTGTCCTATTACAAACAGAAGCACTTTTGGGTACCTACAAAATATAAGTATTTAATAAGTACAACTGAGCAAACACGTGAATTATCAGTTTTGATGACACTAATGTAACATAATTATCATTAAGGTAAAACTTGTCTAATGTGACTACTAAGAAAAATCGTCTGTCTTATCTTGCATAATTTTAAATATAAAATTAATAAGGATAAAAGCAAATGGACAGAAATAGAAAATCCCTATAAAGGTAATCGAACTATCAAAATCTTGGATGGCAAATCTCTTAATCACTCCTTATTCGTTATACAAACTGAGATGCGATAAAGTTGAATACATATTTGTCTGACATTTTGCGTCGTGATGCATCAAAAAGGAATCGTTTCCATACATTTAGAAGCCGTCACAACACAATATCTGATAGATGTGAACAGAATCACGTTAAATATAGGAAACCGATAGCTCCGATGCTTCACGGCACAAACCATCAGACAAATGTGTACGCGGCTTAATCCATCATCACGGCCACCAAACAACATCCAATCAACAATCCTTTCCATCACACTCTATACACAATAATTTATGGTTACACGGTAGCTGGAGCCCCAAAATCAATCAGAAGGATCGGAAGTGGACCGTCAATGATGGACCTTCACAGATTTAGACGCATCGCGACGTACGGGTGTCGACCTAAAGAGGAAGCTACCAATTTTAGGGGTCGAGCCATGTTTGTCGGGTAGTTTGGATAAGGGTACGGATGATTAGTCGACGCTTACACGGTCTTCGTGTCTGTCATCGTAGTCAGAATAACTTAAACTCACATCGGCATCGGAAGTCAAACATGATATGTGGCAAATCGATTTTTACGCCGTCTGCATTGAAAAATAGATAAAAGTCTTACTTCTTAAAACTACGCGAGTATAATCCCAAGTTTAAGAGTGTCTATGGTGATGTTTACTCACCATTACTGGAACTGACAATTCCAGGTGTAATCGTTGTTAAAGTTTAACAACACGCAATAAAGGACTATCAACGTCCCCGAAGAGATGACAGAGACATGGTATTAGAGACCAAAAGTGAAATATCTGAACTGCTTATTCGACTCATACACCGTCTTATGTCTTTAAAATTGTGTAAATTTTAATATTGCATGCGGTGGTGTTTGCTCTCCATTGCTGGAACGAAAGATTCAATAGTTGTTAGATTATAACAAGCAATAATGGGCGTAATGCCAGCGAGAGCGCATTAGTAACAATAGAATGACTATGGTCTGTGAATACATAATCTGAGTAAATATAGAAAACCATAGCAGTTTTTTGTTCGGTGTACATTGATTGGACATTTAAACTTAAACCAGCAGAAAAAAGGTGTATTTTTTTTTTTTGTTAAACAAAATATGGTATAACACTATACTTTTGATTTATAACATAATACTAGTTATTCCGTATTCGACAGCTAAATGAGGAATAACTACAAAGATTACTTATCCTCCTCTTATCTTTTTATTGCGGGTAATGAAAAACCTAACCTAGGAGGTTTTTATAACATAGATGATCTACCTCAACCTTTTCTGACGAATAAGATAAATACCGGTTTCAAATGCCACCAGCCGCCATACTTCACTGACAAAGGTGGGGTGAGAATATCTCATTTGAAGGATTTGTGATGTGTAACGAATGCAGGAGTGTTATATTTCATCTGATCAATGACCGTGACGTGATGTGAGTAGTACTTTGTATCTTTTAGAGGACTTACTAATAATGGCGCAATAATATTCCCAAGATATACTAAGCTCAAGGAAACCTGTTAGTTATTATGTTCCAGTAGACCTATAGTAATCTACAATATATAAAACTTAAATGTCCTGACTGATTCATCACTGACCCATCAACGCCCAGCCTTGACCCTAGAAAACAGAAATTTTGCACAGGGATTATTTTTGTGGTGATTACATGAGATAAGAAAGAAATTTTCGAACATCCCAAAAGGATTAAGTTAATGTGGGAAATAAGTTAATGTTGGAGTTGTTCTAAAACTTGATGGTAATATTTTTAATAGAAATTAACACATTGGACATGTGACAGGCAGTTATTGTTGGATGAATGGATGTCTGTTAATTTTTCTTAACTCTTTATAACTTCCGCAGAACTGCGGAAGACACCAGCGGGGTATACAGCCAGTATTTTAACACCTAGAAACAGAAAACTGACTACAGAAAGTTACCGGCAAAATTATACCCTATTACACATAAACATAGTGACGCATACAGCTTACGAAGCGGTCCAGTTTATCCTTTTAAGGCGGATGGTATGCCCTGGTCACTCTGATTCATAATCCCAAGGTCGCACCCACCAGTTGTTACCAGTTTATATTAATTATTCACCAATATTACCTGATCTTCTCGTAATACGCGTGTTGTATGTGTTTTATTGTACTTCCTAGAGAATTAGTCATTGATTCATGTGTAAGCTTTTTTTATTTATTATAAGCAATTATATTAACCGCAGAACCGATGACCGTTGGGGCAAACGAGTTCTCGGACGGAGACCGAGTCTCGGCAAACGGAGTGTAGGACACCCTCAGACAAGGTGGACTGATAATGCGTAAGATGGCTGGCAGAAGCTGGATGCGAGAAGCCGAAAATAGATCACAGTGGCGTGTACATTGGGGAGGCCTAGAAAAGTGGATAAGTAAAGGCTGATGATGATAAGCAAGTGGTGGTTTGGGTCTGGTGTTAAGCAATGATGTGATCAACGCTGAATCACCGTTAAGTTACTTGCTCATCCGTGGCATGAAGACGCCCAGGCTATAGTTGCATTTATGTGCAGGGCATTTCAAGTATGTATTATGTAAATATTTTTTTGCAGTAATTAAGCTATTGGAATATGCTTCACAGTACGTCCCTCCATAGTTCTATCCGTCTCTCGTGGTTTCCTAAATGAGTAAAATCGAACTGAGAAAGAAACAGGCTACAATTTATGAAAATAATTATGAATAGTAGTAATTATAATTATTGTATTAATAGCTGCAGATAAATTAATATACTAATACTTAAAGAAAATAAACCTATTTCAACCAGTAAAATATTAAGATTTTTGTGGATTTCTCAAGGTTACCATCGTCGTATCTGAACCAAATAGCACCAAAAGGGTTTTTAAACAAAAAAATAATCATCCAAATCGGTTCACCCAGACCAAATTTTGGAGGTAACAAACATTAAAAAAATACCGTCGAATTAAGAACTTCTTCTTTTTTTGAAATCGGTTAAAAACTGTATGAAATGGCCAGTAATTATTAGTACAAAGTACAAGGTACATTCTTACATAATATGTTCAGTAGATTATCCCGTGAAGTAATCATACAGTCCCATATTTCAGAATTTTCTTATTTATAGGATTCGTAGCGAGTCTGTAGGCAAAACACACACATAGACCTCCCTAAATCGTTTACGCCATGTGTTGAACAAGACAACCTCGGCTAGTATCATATTTAACGCCCAAAAACCAGAACGGAACAATGCCTAAGGGTTTACTTCCCTTGAAGCCGCGTCATAAAAACATAAAACGGACTTTCTTGAACCTTTTTCATTATTGCTTTGCTTACCTTTTCGCCAAAATATTTTGAACTCTATGTTTAAACATTATAAGATTCAAAGTTAGTTTCATATAAAAAAAACTTACTCGAATGGTGCAAATAATTCCCTCAGTTGTTTTTAAGTTCTTACATTATTGTGACCTTTATGGGAATCACGCATACCCGTACCCATAGACCGTAATAAGGTACCTACCTACCATAAAAAGAAAACATAACAACCGATTGTGAGTTCCTGCGCATCTTAGAATTTCTTGAATACTTCTACTATTCTATATTATTTGGTTTGTTTGTTTGGCTCCGAAACAATTGAACCGATTAAAAAAATATTTCACCGTTTGGAAGCTACACTATCCTCGTATGACATTGGCTATATTGTATTAAAAAATAAATTGAGGATTCCTACTAAAATTCTAATAACGCAACCCAAGATATTACTTCTTGAGTCCTAGCGTACCCAAGATATTAATAAACTGAAATACGCGAACGAAATCGCGGAGTTTCTCTTAGTATTAAAGACGGAAATAATTATTGTGTGCGGAAACCAGTAATTATTACGACAAAAACCGATTGTTAAATATTCACATCAATAAGATAATCAATTAACTCATCAGTCTTCGTTCCCCAGGGCAGTAGTGCGGCACAAAACTTTAGTATGTCGTCTATTTCTTAGCGACCATCTGTCGTCGTGACATGCCACGCCTCTCCATTCAGCAATAGAATATAAGAGAGAAGACTGATCTTAGCATTTTAGTACGAGAAAAACAGAACATTACTAAATTTCATCAGCAAAATTGAACGCGAAAGTTTGTACGCAAAAACTACTGAAAGTATTTTATTGGATGATTACAATAATGTCTCTTAGTCTTCAGAATAACACAGAGGAAAAGGGAGTGAAGAACACGTGAAACAGAAAACACCGTGGCTATTTATTTGTTTCTGTTTGTACTTTTTATTTTTCTTTTTATGTGTTACACACACTTGTTTGTGCTTGTCTGAGAAAATAAATATATTTGTCTTATCTTGTAAACACGCCGCAGGGTACAAGCCAAGCATTCTCAGGTAAGTTTTATGCTTGGTCTGAAAGAAAGTTTTAAAAAACGACAAAAACAATACATAACCAGTATTTTCAGTATTTGTGTGTCTGCGTACGTGAACTAAGTGCTTTTAACAACTACTTATAATTGGATAGGAAAAATTGATTAACCTTTTCCCGTCGTGGGGGTCGTAAGTGGCGACTGAGGGAACTCTCCAGAGGAAGGACAGCAGCGCTCTCTGTGAGTTAAACTATAACACCACTGCGATCGCCAACCCGCATGTCAAGCGAGGCGATTATTGGTGTTTCCATCCAATTGATCATGGAAATCATTGGGGGAGGCCCTCGTCCAGCTGTGAACGTCATGTGACTGATGCCAGGAGCTAGAAGTAATGTAGAAGATATTACGTCTGCCATCCTCCCATTGGCTACCCAACTAGCTAATACGCACGTAAATGTAAGTACGTGTGATACAATTTCCACCTTATCTCCAATGAAAAGACACGTTAAAAGGGCGCCCAAATAACTCGACACGGTTTACGAACTCAAGGCAAACTGGCGAGTTGCGAATATGGGGTGCGTCCTCAATTCACTTCCACATTCTATTCGCGCTTGAGCGATCAATCTAATGCTGATTGACACTTGAGTTTACACACAGACAACTATGCCAAGCACTTTGCGTCTGTAGAAAATGTATGCGAAAAATGGATCAAGATACGTCAGTTTTGTTGAAGATTGGAGATTGGTTCGCCTCGTGAAGTAAGTACCGACAGCCAACTCTGATAATATATTGGACAATATGTCATGTAGCCGAAATGTAACGTACGTAATTGTATACAAGAGACTGCACAAGAAGAATGTCTTAGGCTGCCGGCATTTGAAATATCAATACATATAAACTAACACTAGCTGTACCGCGCGGTGTTACTCGCATTGCTTCGTTCCCGTGGGAATTTGGGGATAATACCAATGATATATAGCCTAAAGCCTTCCTCGATAAATGATCTCAATACAAAAATATTTTTTCAATTCGAACCAGTAGTTCCTGAGATTATCATTATTAGGGTTCAAACAAACAAACTCTTGAGCTTTATAATATTAATACAGATTATAAATACGAAAGTAACTGTCTGTCTATCTCGCTTTCACGACAAGATCACATGTACCGACTTAAATTATAGTTTAGAGTTTAGTATACAGATAGTTTAGAGCCTGAGAAAGAGCATAGGCTTCTTTTTATACCAATCCCGTGGGACGCGTCATTATATGAGCCGAAAACAGATCACAGTGGCGTG
>SJJU01003656.1:0-13478 GCA_012932125.1 Conopomorpha cramerella
AAATAAAAATTATTTATTTCAGGCAACTAAGTCCCATATAATGCAGCACAAAAAACACAAAATATTAATAAATAGAAAAATAAAAAAGAGAAAAATCAAAAAGTAACCATAAATCTACGACTATCTTTTTGCATGTTTATTTATGTCTATCGGAGCAGTGATGGATGTAGGGACAATCCACACTTGCTGCAATCATCACTAGAACAGAGTTTGAGCTGGTCTGTACTCTGCGCACCAGCTCGCATAAAAACAATCTATTCTAGCCTCCGCAAACATGCCCGATGCACTGCACCAGCGTGGCAGACCCATCACCGCTCTAAACACAATACACTGTAATAATGTCATTAATGCCTCGGGAAATAAAGGCTTTAAGATCTTCTTTGCTAGACAGATTTTTACATTCTTCTTGACGAAAAGGCAACTATACTATAGGTAGTGAAAGATTTTGTACGTAATTTTTTCCTTAGGTCTCGTAGATTTCTATTATATCATCTTGATACTACACAGGCGATACTACGGTTTCCATCATTACGTAAATGTCTACGCCGTAGTGCGTAGCTGAACTAAACCGGCTACGGCGTAGTATATAGTCTCGTAGTAAAGAGTAAAATTTAAATTAAATCAAAATCCGGGACGATTTCATTACCTACCTGCGATAAGTATTAAACTATTTTGAACCTTTTGACAAATATATTGAGTGTCAAACTTGTGATATTTTATTAAAGATAAAAGCGAAAGTCTCCTTATTTATTGTTCTAAACGCGGGTACGTTCGGGAGATGTAATCAGTATGATTATGACATAAAAGTATGAAGTAACCAACGAGAAACTTAAAATATTTTCACCCTCATCAAGTGTCGGTATAAATCTAGACATCTTATATTTCGTTTTAATACCTACGTGAATACTGCATTAATTTACCGACGGAACTTCAAAATAGTACGATATTACGGTACGAATTATACTGAAACAATATTCCAACAACCAGTCTCCTTAAATCTATATCTTCATAGTACCCACACGTAATAATGGGCTCCATTACAACACTCTTGTAAGTAGACAAATAAATTTCCAGACAGTTTCTGCTGCAAGTACTTTCTTCTTTAGTTCTCGAGTTTCTCGTTGCAGTTGATAGTAGAATACTTTGCGCTATCTGTGAACATTTCAGCAGGTTCCCTCATAACTAGTTACTACCAACATGATACAGTGATATGACTGTTGGGGCTGTCATGTCCACAAACGAGTTGGAGTAAAGGACCATTTTGCAGCCAACGTCGGCGAGCAAGCGGGGCGTATCGACCGGCGGCTTTCTATCTGTGCACACTTTTGATGTTAGCTTGCCTACCATCTGTCCCTTACTGACGCGGAGCGTTGGAAAGAGATGCGCCGTTTGGTTGAATTTCGTTTTAGAATAGCGGGTAGTTGAACAACCTTCAGCTGAATGGACAGCTAAATTAGCGCTTATATAGCTCTCGAGGCGTGGCGCGAGCTCTTTACAACTCATTCCGCAAGTGCTGAAGACAATGGCTTGTTGCAATCCCACGGACCCTAGAGTTTGAACGTGTCTGCGTTTGATTGTGCCGCTTGAGACAAAAGTTTCGTTAGTGTGTCTTGATAGTTGTGGTAACCTCGTTTATTAGTATCCATTTTCCAGTATTCTCGAAGTTGCCTCTGTGTAATGATAGAAAAAAAGGAAGTTGATGGTGGTTGATGGGCGGTACAGTGTTTTAATAAAAGTCTTCAGTTTGATTTATAGATGTTAATTTCAGTGTTTCTTTATTCGAAATCTCTTTTTGCAAGCAGGATACTTACGTACGTACGTTAAGTCATTGACTTTGTGGATAAAGTTAACTTATCCTAATAAAAATAAGAGAAATATCGTAGATCCTCTTCATTTCCGATATTAGGTGACAGACTTTATAACTGAATATGTTTGTGCTCAAAAGTTCAATTCATAACTACGTAGTAAATTACGTGTGGACGCTGCGGGGATTCATTAGCGTAGTCTCAGTTGTCCATACAAACTGTAGCAACTGGTTTATCGTGTCCTTATAAATATTTTGGAAAATCTACGTAATATTATATTCTCAGTGGAAAAATGTAACCTAACTTATTCACGCCTCTTAACCCCAGCGGCTATGCATGCGTCTATATGTCAATGGGAACTTCGTTTTTCAACATATAGACACATCTTCCTGCGCTTTTTGCATACGACAATTCCAAAAACGTTCATTCTAATAGGTTTTTTTTTGATTGGAGATAATCATCTGACACAAGTTAATTATATTAATAGTTTAAACCGGGTGTTACGGCGCGGAATTAACCAAAGTCAAGCATTGTTTAAAATTATAGCATAATTTCGCGCCGTAACACCCGTTTTAAACTATTAATATAATGCCTGGTTGATCTCAGCAATAAAATACTATTGGACTGTATAGATAGGTGTTATATTCTTCGAGAAGATTACAATTACAAAAGCGTCTGTGGTCCAGGAAGCGTCTGTGGTCCAGTTGGTCGGACAATTGACTTGTAACCGGGAGGTCCCGGGTTCGAGTCCGGCTACTGGCCGTGTACCAATGGGACTCTTTTTCAGAGCCTATGTCCGCAACGCAACGCTCGTACGGTGAAGGACAACATCGTGATGAAACCCGCACACCACAAGGTGTGTGAACCCCTATAACGGCGATGGGCTCACCCCCTGTCACGTTGGGTTAAATACGCTCGGTGAACCGTGGGTACTTGCTTAGCAAGTGCCTCTGCCTACCCCTCTTTGGGATTAAAGGCGTGAAGTGTATTTATTTTTTATTTATTTATTTTAAGATTACAATTGGCTTGCAAACAGGTAGACAGTAAATATGAGCTGTGTCTTGATGTAGTTGTTGTAGTAGTGCCCGTTGAAGTCCAATTGGCCGAGTAGTCCGCCGGACCGGTGGCGGGTCGCAGTTGAGATGGTGGGGGTCTCCCACCTACCACGGTCTGCGCGTTCGGTCTCACGCAGAGCGTATGTCTCCGACAATGCCAGTGCGCGTTTCATTAAAAAACAAGTTAATTATGTCTCTGAACATAAACATGTTCTTGTTGGTCTCCAATTCATTCAGCCGTGCGGTGACGACGAATAGAATATATGTGTCACCACCCCAGCCCAATTTTTCCCATCTCGTCCTGTCAAGAGTGGCTATTGTTGGCACCCCCCCCCCCCCCAATTATTTAGAAACCATTGGGGGAGGCCCTCGTCCAGCAGTGGACGTCATGTGGCTGATGATGAAGTCTCCTATTTAAATGAGGACTTTTCTAAATCTGTCGAAGATTCGTGATTGCATGTTAGGTTATGATTGATCGACTTCGGTTTCACTCCTTTGGGGCTTTTTGTTTAACTTTTGTAAGAAAACTCAATACTCAATAATTTATTGCTTTTCCACAATAAGGTCTTAAATACAGTTGAGGTACAATCATGGACCTTGTAGCGCACTGCCACATTAACATATATTTTTTGTAACTTACATTTGAACATTAGGATAACACTCTACTGATAGTTATTTAATTATAAACATTTCTGTTTTTTTTTTTAGTTTTGTTGCCATTATGTAAAAAAGAACCAGTGTAGTAAACAAGAAGATTCTCACTTTGTTGAAATACCAGAGTTGACCCCGTAGCATACATGACAGACCTCACACCAGTAACATGTAGGTACACAACGTCTGTAATTGCTTTATTCTGATATACCGACCTAATTAAACTTGTACGGTCCGTTAGCAATTACTCGATAAAATTGGGACCTATTTTGCCCAATTTAATATGTCGACGTTTAATGAAACTGTAAGTACTCATTGTAGTATAGAACAATGAACTGAGCAAAATGGCAGTAATTTGATATTTTTCAGGTCTCATCCTTAAAATAACGATATCTTTAAGTAGAACTGAATGGGCTAAGTATTTTTATGTTAACAGTGACACTGACTGAACGGACAATTTTGAATGAAACTTTGTTTGGAACTTTGTGACGGGAAGCGAAAAGATGCAAATGGCGTTCTTTATTTCTCATTTTCCAAATTAATTTTTCGCTGCAATTATTGTGTTAATGTGGTGGATTTAGTGTAATAATGTGCTGGTGATGAAAAATAATGTAGTGAGAGTGAGAAGTAAAAGAGAGGACTCCTATTTGATCAATTTGTTATTCCCGTATAAAGTTCCACGCAGCATTGAAATGTGATGATCCACCCTCACATTTTAATGTGTTTTTGACACGACTTTGACTATTGACGACTTACTATGACTATACTATAACTTGAACACGACGAGAACTACATTGTTTGTGGCAGAATTGTCGGCTTTAAAGCTGAACATAAGAGCCAAGAAAGAAGAAAAAAAAATAAAAAAACTTTGTTTGGAAATTATGACAATAATAACAGATCTCCTCCCGAAAATCTGTCAGAAAAACGTCAACGAAAATTCCCCATTGAGCTAGGCTGTCTTCGCGATTATGTTACCTGTGGCAATAGTTAAACCGTGATTATTTGCAAGGCCTTTAGAAATTGTTTCATTTAAATTAATCAGTTTGTTCCTCATCATACATGTTCTAGTACTATAAGTTCCCTAAAAATAATTTTTAGAAAGAAACATTATCGCCTAACAGCAAACAATCAAACAAGAGTCATCATATCGGTAACGTCGCAAGGTGACACAAAAATTCGGGCTCCTTGACTTCGCAGCGGTATGCTCTAATATAATTTTCAGCTTAGCACTTTTGTTGGTTCTTGAAAATGTGAGATAAAACTGAGAAGACAAATAGCACCTTTCGGTTGCTAGCGCTAGGGTCATCACTCTCGCGAGGAAAGTAAATGAACACTTTAAATCAGGATTAGGTGATTCCGTTCGTGATTTCTTTCATGCTCTGATTTTTGAGAACTCTCCCGAAATGGATGAACTGAAGCTGATCTTATCCGACACTAAACAATTGCAGAAAGAGTTACTGATTAAGCTTGAATTATGTGAAAGTGTGAAATACGAGTTTATCTTTTATCTTGTTGGTTAATTAAGTTAGGATGGAGATATGGAGATAATGGAGACTCCATTAGACTCCATTATCTCGTATGAAAGAAAACTTAATACGAGCAAGTCACTGAAGATAACTCATTTAGTTCGTTGTCTCTTTGGTCTCTGATTTTCCTTATATTCATGAGGAGTGAATTATAATGGAATTCCCACAACAGCTTTAAAAGAAACCGCCACTATTTCAATGCAAAGAAGCGCCCGCACACTAGAGAGCTGAGCAATATCTCTTTTTTAATATGCAAATTTCAGCCATATTTCTGCTCTCTATGTACAGACTGTGTATGTGAAACAGAATTAACTAAAGTGGAGCCCCTTTGTTCAGCAAAAGCCAATCATTTAGCACAAAGAAAACTCGACAAGAAAACCACAAGCCATTTCAATTACAGACTGCAAGCATTGGTATCGCTGCGCTGAATCGAGGGTCGTTTCGTCGGCACCAGTGTTAACTTTGTCTGGGGCTGTACGCGGCTGTATCCATCTTACCACAGTAGGCCAGTGTGCATCAGTCAACTCACTTAGTGTCGACGTGTGCTCATGCTATCTTGGGAGAACTTGACGCTAAGCTTTCCAAGCCATCGTTCCTGAAAAGCACTATACGTCACGCCACTAAACCATAATGGGTCGGACTTAGCTCCTCGAAGATCGGCTACCAGCCATTACGCTTTGGCATACCAAATAGCGCATAAAAAGCTTGTGTCTGTCGGGAGCAAGCGGCACACACGCGTCGCTTTGAATAGATTTATTGCCGGGAATAAAAAATTGAGACGCTCAATGTTTTACGGATTCTGAAGTAAGTGTGGGTAGTGCTAGTTTATTTTATTATTTTCTAGGACATGATTTGTCTTCGTAATACCTATTTGCTTTTCAACACGTTTCCATTCTTACCGAGAGGATGTTTTTAAGAGTTTATTCATGAAACGAGCGAATGAAACAGCTGTGGTCTAAGTATAAATGTGTCTGACTAGTGAACACGCTAACCAAGGTTCGATGTCAGTACCCGGATCATGTATGTACTAAAAGTGATATGTATTTCTATTTGTGACAGAACACAGCTCTCTTTCGTGCTACGGCGAGCTACGTGACCATAAATTCCTCTGGTTAAAATTGTGTGGCTAAACCAAAAATTGGTACAAACACAATTGATCTTCATCTGATAAACGTCCCGCAAATTCCTACAACGTAGACTTTACAAGTGAAGTAAACTGATTACTTAGTAATACGTAAGAATCGTTATTTCTCTCTCATTCTCATTCCATGTTAAAAATTCATGATGTGGATCGTAATATTACCCGAAAATATTTATTAAGAAATGAGAAGCATTTCAATTTAAAGAACGACGGGCAACAGGAAGAAATAATATACTAATGGAATAAAATTCGAGACACAAATTCAGATATGGAATTCCGGAAAAGATGTCTAAGTTGCCAGGAATCCGTACCTACCTACCTACCACAGTGTTGAATCGATGCCTCGGCTTTCACAATTTCATGAGCGGATCCTTTTTAGGTTACGTCTATCGAATCGAGGTCAGGGGAAGAACAAAATTATTTGTGTTGTATTAATCTCAAGGGTGAGGGTCACGCCGAGTTTTCAATCACGCAAAATGTACGACCGGATTTAGTGAGCGGTCGGTCCGTAGCCTGTTATCCAGAAAGGACCAAGCGGAAGTCCATAGATTATATTAAGGTTTAAATTGCTAATCGTTCTTTTTCACTTCCCGTGCGGGAGCGGGATGTGAAAATAATTATACTAGCGGAAAGAATAATGGCGTAAAAGGTAATCTAAGGCTTAGTCGGTATGCAAAACGGATTATAACAATAACACTCTCACGATTTGATGCATCTAAGAACCTGATTGTCAGGATAGAACTGTTCTGAAAAAGGTGACAAAAAGCAACAATAATTTTACAATTGGGGATTATGAACATAGACGCATAAGAATTACATTTATACCGACAAATTTTTCAGTACTGAACAGATGTATTTCAAATAAAACAAAATATATAATGCAAGGAAAAGTGTAAATTACTGCAACAGCACCTATCTAGGTACATAACTCTACCCGCTATTTCTCATTTTATAAAATCTGTACTTAATCGCGTTTTGTTCCATAACACCCATTACGTTCCATCCGATATAAACTTTCCCTCTGAATTTTATTGCTTAGAATATTAATTTTCTCTACATTTCCCCGGCCAGCGGCGCTCAAATCACGCCAGCGACATGCAAACGCTAATTGGAAAAATGCTCCGATGCTCGTCCCCGCTTCACCTACAGCAATCCGCTCGATAAGCTGTCAAGAATTTCCTACCAAGTTTCGATAGCAATCTTGTTATAAAGCAGCCATCGAACCCAGCCTCGGCCGCGGCGAACCTCTCAACCTAGGTCACATCTACGTAAACAAATATACAACCGGCTGGACCACAAAGCTATACAATTCCTTAAAACCCCGGACTCTACTTTCGAACTTTTAGTAGAAGTCGCAAAATTTATGAACGAATGAGATAAATGTTCAAGGAATCGAGGATAAGGAGGAAACTTATAAAACTACGGGATTTCGAGCAGTCATCATCGACGACTAGGTGATTTATCGTGCCGCGAGTGATTAATTGACTGCGTGCTTCCAACGAAATTTCGGATACCAACACGTACGGTCAACGGCGAACAATTCTTTACAGCTTTAAGGAGGTGACTCGCTTCTGACTTGTCATCAATCTAAATATTATTACACACCTCGTAAACTTTCACGAGTAACTCAGACTTGTTATCTGAAATCAAGAACACTTGGGTTTGGAATAACATCTATGTGAAGTACACCATGTGAACCACTAGTGCACCAGCTGCCATTTTGTACCATACAATAAAAACTTTTTATTTTCTTTTATCTTTCCTATTTTTTTCCTGTACTTTTATTATTTTCCTATATTACTCTTATCTGTGACAGGAAATAAATGTACTTATTTCTTTGTTTTTATTGCGTTGTCTCAACTAGTTATATTTTGCCACCTGGTACCACGATCATAATAAATATCCGCCGTATCTGATCCGAGCGCCTCTAGTGGAGAAAGTAATTAAAATATACGTAGGTACACCTGGGGTTATCTCATGTACTTAATGGATGTCCATCGTTCAGAAAACGCATCAAAAAGAGAATTCGATTTTATAGTTCGAAAGTATTTTAAAGATGTCTGCGTTATGTTTTGACAGAACGTAAACTATATTGCCGATGTAGTAGTAGTACCTACAGGCTAACAATGTTAGTTCGAAAACACAAAAAATAACCACCGTACCAAGATAACAATGTTAGTCCACTTATCCCTAAGTCTTGCACGCTTTGTCCGAAAAGTTGGAATGTCTAGTATTTTATTCGCATCGTCTTTTCCTGGGCACAAACAGCCTTAATTGTACCAATTGAGTGGTACCGCGGCGGGGTCCTCGATCCGAACCAACCACGCCGCTAACTTGCCGTCGATAACTTATTAAAACTTTCACCGTAATAAAAGGATAACTGGACTGAAAGCCACAGGCTACTCGGAGCTACCGGTTTGTTTTTCAATACGGCTTATTCAATAGAGTCAGTTGCCGGAATGAACACGATTTTTCTTCTACCGTACAGCGGAATCTACAGCAGTTAATAAAGCCAAAATATGTAAGAAGGTATAATGTTTTTCGGAAGCAGTATTGAAATCAAACAAACAAACAAACTGACGATGAATGTTAATGGCTTAAAAAACAATCGAATGAATAAAGAACGAAGGACATTGAATTCAAACGTCCTTCATGTTGAAAAATATTGGATTTTTTTTTGTTCGAAAATACGTTTTTGTAATTTTCTTTCCTTCCTTCTTCACAAAAGTTGATTGGTACCTACGGGTTCACAAAACGCATAACAATATAAACTTTCTGAGAATTGTTGCAGCTTGTACTTTCATTCGCTCCATAAAATAATGGCAAATTTAAAAGTCAAAACTAATAATAAAAATGCGAAAGCTCACTTTGACTTTGCATGCAAAGTTGCCTAACCAAACTAAGTGGGCTGCGGTGGTGATGGTATCATGGTAAACGAGGAGAGACTTTCACGAAAACACGTTGTTTAATATTGACGGAATCTATTCCGTTGTTTTTATAAAAATGGACGAATTTAGCTGAAATCACCAGAAGTACGATCAATCGATGACCCAGAAAAATATTTTTCAATTATAATACCTACGGAAATACAATTATTTTGTAGTTTCCCATTTCAATAGCTACTAAATTGCCTACTAAGGCACCTTACTAAGGCAATTTATGTACGATACTTCGTACACGTAAAATTCACGATTACTTAATACTTTTGATTACACTTCGAAAAATATTACCTACTTACAAGCAAGCAGCCCCGCTGGCTCTCTGTAAAATAATTAAATATTTTACAACAACACACACATTGCCTTCATTATTAGTTAAGTAGCTAAAGCACTTGTTTTATGGAAATCAGACAACGAGATATATTTACTTATATTTTTTTTTAACATAAATACATACTTATATAAATAAAACACCCAGATACATCCAACAAGTACTTAAAAGCTCATCACCTAAGCACCTGTTAGCGGTGGGAATCGAACCCACGACAGTAGTAAAAGAACAAAAATGTCATCTCCGCAGGAAAAAAAATTACCGTTTTGTATGGAGAAGATATTTTTTTTGTCATTTCCTCGCATTGTCGCCATAGTAAAAGTTGTACATATTGGCGAGCCCAACAACGTTTCTAAGACCATTGCTCGGTGTCATTTTATCCGCAGTATACAAATCAGTTGACCAAACAAGTGTGCCATTTAGACGTACACCCAGCGCCATCTAGTGGGCTGTTAAAACTACAAAAAGTATTTACGTACAAAACACAACATTAAACATTTGGTAAAGCATTATGATACGTAAGTTCAGAAAAGATTATTTTACTACTCAATGAATAGCACCAGTATCTACCTAATAATTTTATTGGCACGCGGATAAATCAATTGGTACTAAAACTAATAATGAATACTCGACATAAAACAGATAATATTCGAATTGTAAACAGAGTTCAGAATTACGTACACCTAATGATATTGTCTAATAATTCGATAATTCAGTTTATGACAAGCCCAGCGGACGATGGCCGTTTGTGTCGGTTCGTGGGGCATTAATTGATACCAACGCAACGTATTGTTCATATTAGTGTTCTATTGGTCAGCATGTCTGCTTCTATTCTGTAGGGTCGTGGGTTCGATTCCCTCAGCTTCGATGTATGTGGGTGTTCTATTTATATATTTAAAGGAAAAAATAAGTTCCATAACACAAGTGCTTTAAGCAACTTAACATGAGATGAAGGCAATGTGTGTGTTGTTGTAAAATATTTACTTAGTTTTGATGAAAAACAATATGCCTAATACAAATCAAAGAATGCTTAGAATAAAGATGCAATTGATTCTCGAGTAAAACGCTGCCGTAATGGCCAAGTAGAAAATATTTACCAACGCCGAAATAGCCTTTAAATGAAAATATGTTATGAAATAATGTTGGCGAACCGGACAAAAAACTGCTGCAAACCGTAAACGGTGAACATTTTCGTATAAAATTAAATGCACATTTTGAAGGAATGTTACGAAACATATTGCTTCCCGAAGTTTTCCTCGCTCAAATATTATGCAAGTTGAAATAGCACATCGGGGTTTGAATGTTTGAAACATGAACTCTGACCACGTAGGGGACCTTCGGCAGGAGTCTGATTATTGACCGAGAAATACTGGCCGGGTGCCAGCCCGACACCCGCACGGTGGGCCGACTGGCCGCTTCTCATGGCACACACTTTGCTAAAGTATTTTTGTGCTCGTGATTTTAGATATTTCGTCTATAATATGCGCCTATTGGCTATGTGCGCGACGGTGGCGACGCCTAGCGTTTACAACATTTGCGGAAACTTTCAAATAATAACAATGTAAACATTGTTAATTTTCTTTGCAAGTATAATAAAACCAAAGATTAAAATACTATTGTTGACATTATTTAAGTGCTATTTATTCTATAAAACTGCTTTGACTATAAAATGAATATAATATTAAAACACTTACTTCTTTCTTTTCACAGCAGTAATCCATTTTTTTCTGCCGTGTTGTGCGCTGCGGTCGTTATCTGTCTGCCACTACTCGCTTTGTACATAGCCAATATCATATATCCGGACTATTGCCTACTCTGACAGAACGTTATTTACCTGCTGACTAAAAATAAACTATGTACAAGTTATGAAGAACAGTCGGAACCTAATGAAATACGATAATCTACTTAATTACCTACTTCACTTGCTGTAAGCAGAGATTTCCCATAACAACGGTAACACGTAAGCATTTTCCAATAATGAAACCTATGAACAAGACAGCTAAATCCACAATAGCACGTGAAGCTCAACAATATCCAATTTAGCGAATTACATTTTGACGTTCGAAATGTAAACTTCGACCCAGTGTTCAGTGGACCGCGCTCTGGCCGTGAGACCGACTGCTCGCTTCAGAGCCAACTACTACAGCCTTTATGGGCCATTTTAATCCTAACACAGAACAGTATACGTTGACCTCCGAATTTATATTACGTTAATGTAAAAGAAGCTTATTTTTGCTATTTTCCACGCTCGCATTGTCACGGTCAAGTGAGGATAAACAATTTGAAACATGACCGCAGCAAGCGGCGTGGAGGTGACACTAACTTGTTTAATGCTAGTGTCTGCCACTGTACCTACATACAGGTCACTAGTATAGAGTTCGCTCGAAAGTACAGTCGAGATCATAGTGAAGTTAACTGCGCCAAAATACGTTGATCTACACAACACGTAAAGATAGACATTTGGGGTGAATGTCCAGGATTATCCGCAACACTCCACTGTGCTCTATCGTGGACAACTCGAAATGCACAGAGAAGTGTTCTTACCTGAGGCTGATGTTAGTGAATTTTTGTCCGTAATCTGGCTCAATATAAAACAAGGTAGTGAGTCTGCTCCTGCGGGTACGTACCTGCCTAGAGCACCGCACTGACCGTTAAATTATTTATGCGCATTTGAATGGCGGCATCAACATAAACAGAGAGCTGGGTGCGTTTTTAACCAAATTTAATATATAACATGTCACCGAGAGAAACTACAGCGGTCCAGATTCAAAAAATACTACGGACTCATTGTTTTAGATAAATAAGCACTATTGTTGTTGCATATTTTCGTAATAAACCTTTTTCCGGAACTGTTCTATAGCTGTAGGTACAGTAAACATGTTATAAATATGAAAACACTTTTCATTCTGCAGGTACTTACCATACGAAGTCAAAATAATACGAATTAGCGATTGGTCTCCGTTTGTATTAATTAATTTGTATTCTTAGTACAACTGTCAAACTGGACCCTGTCACAAATTATATATATGACCCTCAGAACCTTGCGACCAAGGAACCTGACTCCGTTGCGTATCTACTTACCTAAGTCCTCTACGGACACAAATGGGGGTTCCATATTACTTATGGTAAATTAAATAATTTAACTCATATTTCGTATACTTTAGTCCCAAAATATCCTAAGGGTGTGCAATTCTCCTCCCAATAAATTGAGTTATGATAATCCTATAGAATTGGCTCCTTCATTGGCAGACAAGGGTAAGATCTCTGCAAAATGTTAGTCTTTTCGGCAAAAAAAGGCCTGAAATTCGCCTTCACCCGTGTACAGTGGTGCTAAATTACCGATTTGCACAGAAGCTAAAATGTAGGAATATCGGTTTTTGGGTCACACAACTTACGATTGAGAGAGCCTAAGAGGGTCGGTTTCTGGGTGGTGTTTGGTTTCAAATGATCATACCTTCCTCTGGTGATTTCCAATTCGCCTGGAAGTAGGTACCAATTCCTTTCGTAACAAACTAATTCGAAAGGACAAAAAAAAGTAAAAGGACGATTTAGTCATTATTCAGCAATGTTTATATCATTCCCCCGTTCATAATTAACGTCCACTGCTGGCTATAGGCCTCTGAAAGGCGCGCCACATTCCACATCAACATACATTAACATCAGCCATATAACGTCCAGTGCTGGACAACGGCCTCCCCCAATTATTTTCATAATTTGGGGGGAAACGCCAATAATGGTCACGCTTGGCAGGCGGGCTGGCGATCGCAGTGGTGTTGTGGTTTAACTCACAGAGAGCGCTGCTACCCGTTCTCTGCAGAATTCCCTCGGTCGCCTTTTACAATCTCAGATTGATTGACGCGTGCAAAAGACAAAACGTATTACACAAACATGTATTGTTCATTTTGTACGCCATTCTGAACGGTAGGTAATAACTTTAAAAAAATCGACTAGTTTTTTTTTTAATCACTATGAACAAGCGTTTGACCACCATCCTGCCCGATGTTAAGCAGCGATGTGGTCTACGATGGAG
>SJJU01003657.1:0-16108 GCA_012932125.1 Conopomorpha cramerella
TAAACTTTGGAACCATTTGCTATCGCTAAACCGGATACAAAATAATAATATATAAGTAGGTATGTATAATAATTTACAATATTGCTAAAACTAAATTATCCTGTAACGAAGTCGAAAAAAATACATTGTGTGATAATAAAGAAAAATTAAATTCCCAATATCAACTAGTCCCGTCCAACCGTTGATTTCCATCGATATAAATCTGCAGATTGCCACTTCACGCCGGATGTATCTAGCAACACGGCGGCGGCGGCGTACAATAAAAATGTACGGCGAGCTAGCTAGCTACAAGCATGAGCAGTTACTTCACTCCCACCTTCCCCCTACCACTGTCCCTAAACCTGGGCCATATGCGCAGCACTCACCCCACACACGTACACACATGCACCCGGCTCCCGTTCCCGACCACACATTTACAAACGCTAGTGTTGGGAAAGCGTGTATCGATGCATTCGACATTTCGACACTCCATTAAGGCCTATCAGAGTCGATTCGCTGACTAATTATTCAATACGTATTGATAATTCATTCTGATTTCGGTGGTTATGTAAATGACAGGTATGAGGTGATTCTGTTGTCGGCGGCGGCGCGTGTTTGAGATATTGCGTTTCATTATAAATGTCGAAACAGTACCGCGGCCCTTTGTCTGCAATATGGGTAGGGATGTTGCGATTTACCCTAATAGAATGAACATTTTGTTGATTTTGTTTATACTTAGTTAATAATCTTGTTATACATTGACGCTCATTATAAAATAGGTTGAATAACGATACTCTGTAATGAAATATTATATCAGAAAGCGTGGGAAAATATTATGTCAAATCAATTCTAGATCGAAAATCAAAAAGAAAGAAAATCATCGATAGTTAAGAATTCAATTATTACTGTACTACCTGACCCACCAAACTTTGTTTTGCCAATATACATTAGTGTTACATTACAGTGTTTCTCTGCAATTATTCCCATGTATTACCTCTATAATACATATATATATAACCTTCCTCAAGAATCACTCCTATAACTTACTAGAGAAAACCGCATCAAAATCCGTTGCGTAGTGCTAAAGATCTAAGAAAATACAGCAAAGACAGCGGGAGGCAACTTTGTTTTATACTATGTACTATTGATAAGAAAGTTGAAATAATCGCGCCTCTAATATTTTCCATAACAATTTCTCATATTATGCGATTTAACAGAAAATGCCACATCCATTTAGCCTCTCGGGTACAAGGTCCCTGTCGCCGGTGAATTGACTAAACCTTCGGCTAAGGCGCCCGTCGTCTGCCACTGGTCATTCCAAGGTGACATTATCCACTTGAAGCGATCAGAATACCCAGTCTTTGCCAATTGAGAGTGAACCCTAAAATAACGTGTACAAAGTCCTTTGTTCTTTATACACCGTTGCCGAATATGAAGTTTGAAACAATTAGCACTTGAAATCTTCTTGGACATAAAGTAGTTAAACTACTCACGGTACTAAGGTACTGGAAGCTTTGATTGATGTTTTAGGACTCCCGTATTTTTGGAATTACGTAGAAGGTAGTTTCAAGATTTAAGGCACGTTATTTTTAAGCTCTATTTTCTTGTAGCTACATAAAAATGATGTACATTCAAGTGCAAAAGTTGTTCGCTATTATCAATCAATACTAAATATAAACGAAGACGATGCCCGAAGTCTGTCTTTATGTATGCTTAGATCTATAAAACTACGCAACGCATTTTAACGCGGTTTTCTTTATATAATAAAGTGGTCTTTTAGGAATGTTTTTACCTATGTATGATACGATATTCATATATTAGCCGAGCGAGAAACACTGTTAATAATTTATATTGGCAAAACAATGTTAGCCGGGTCAGCTAGTTTTCTAGAAGTAGGTATACAACTCCATACCAGTATTGTTTAAACTACAGTACATTAGGTTATTACTTCGAATTGTCTCTTTGAGTGAGAACTATTGAACAGAGCGCAAGAATAAGAACAATTCTAACTAGAGCTATTTCGATAAATAACTACTTTGGATTACGGGTCCAGTATACATTAAAATTGTATAGCTCGTAGCGTCATTTAGATTTACAACTCGGTTAAGATTGCTGAATTTCTTAGAGTTATTTTTAGTGTTTTATTTCTTGGTTGGTTTCGATTTAGCAAAAAAAAAGAAAGAAACCCGTTGAGAAAATGAAAACTTTGAATTGAATAGACTCCGAAAAAAGTACTTGACAAACTTGCAAAAATTATTTCACTGTCGAAAATAAACGTGAGTAATTTCACGCGCTACAGAGTCATGTTTATTGTTTGTTTCTAGTAGGTAACTACTGAATGCCTAACTACAAGAAAATACTATCGTAGAATGTCGTTGTACTGAATAACAAATTATTCGATGCAATAAACATCACGTTTCAGCAATACATCTATTTTCATCTTATTTTTTTAAATCCAATTGTCGATTCCACAGTTAATGTTAGTTAATCTAATTGATTGAAATGTTAATTAAACCTTAATGTACCTTCTAAATAATTTTATTTAAGACAGAATTATGAAAACTAAGCCCATATCAGCTATTTTGAAGCTCTGGGAAAGTTTAGTCGATTACGATTACCAACAGAAATACCTAATGGGCATCATCTTCGTTCACAAACCAGGATAGTAAAATGGGAAAAAAAAATCATTGAAAACATTTCTTTTGATAGGCTCTTCACTCTTTATGATTATCTAATTGATTAATTGTAAAGTGTGTTTTACAATTTTTAAATAGCTTTAAATTAAAGTTATGTTCTTTTTCTTTTTCAGCCAGTAACATAGAGAATATTGTTTATGACCATGATGCCATTGTCTTGAATGAATCATTCAAATCGGTTCATCGAGTCAAAATTTTAAAGGTAACAAATATAAACAAAAAAATACCGTCTAGTTGAAAATCTCCTCCTTTTTTTAAGTCGCTTTTTCAAATTGATAAGAATTTTGCGGTCCTTGTTCATAATATAAGACACAAATATTATATAATTTTGTCAAGAATTATATTAATTTTAAGAATCATTCCATACGTATTTTTTCTTTTAAAACCTGATACAAAATTATATAATTAACGATTCAAATAGATATAAAACCAGTGTCACACCGTACTTCTTAAAAAAGCATCAGATACGTTTATCGATTATGCCTACCTGTTACACAAAGATTTTCAAACTTATACCAATTTCGGCAAACGTAAGTATGAGTTGAAGAAGATTTTTGCAAAATCAACAAACAAACTATCCTTGACATATTTACTCACTACATACTAAATCTAGACACTACTAGACTAAATTACATACACCCGTTATCCAAAGATTTGTAGACAGATCGTCAAATCAAAAGCCCACGTGTAACAGATCGTAAACCCTTTGATATCGGTACAGTCGACAAAGAATCTGATTTTCAACCCTAATGTTGTGAAACTCATATGAATTCCGTAAGACGTTAAGGTTCATTTTTATCTTATCACGGTATTGGCGGGCCCGTTGGTGTCGTGGTCAGCATGTCTGCCTCTGCTCCGTAGGGTCGTGGGTTCGATTCCCACCGCTGACAGGTGCTTAACTATGAACTATTAAGCACTTGTTGGATGTGTCTGGGTGTTTTATTTATATAAGTATATATTTAAATGAAAAAAAAAATATAAGTAAATATATCTCGTTGTCTGATTTCCATAACACAAGTGCTTTAGCTACTTAACATGGAATGAAAGCAATGTGTGTGTTGTTGTACAATATTTATTTATTTTATTTATTTATTTATATTACAAATCAACCTTACTGATGTTTCTGTGACACAGGAAGTGTCAACAAAGCTCATAGACTTTCTTGGCCGACCGTACCTAGATTTATTATACCTCACATAGATATCCACAAGGCGAGATTACATCTTCAGCTATAACCGACCGGCCGCCGTCATGGACAAGTGCTCAGAGCATCCTACCTCTACGTATGGCTGCGGTTTCTATTCCCGCCCCTGGCATAATCCTTGGGTATATTTGTTGTCTGCGTCTGGCTATTTTTTCCATGTATATAAAATATGTATTGAAGTACAGGGCGATCCGGGATGAACCTGTACGTCAGTCTGTATGTGATATATGTATGACTGTTTGTGATATGTCCCAGGATATTATTATGATTAGGTACTATAAGAGTGTGTGCATAAGGTTTTTTTTTTATACAGGGTCTTTTCATTCTCTATTATGTTATATCTATTATCTAGTGCCGACTTCGAAGTCATATCAATGCATAGTATAAAACAAAGTCGCATTCTGCTGTCCGTCCATATGTATGCTTAAATATTTAATACTACGCAATGGATTCTGATGCGGTTTTCTGTAGTAGGTAGAGTGATCCTTGAGGAAGGTTTATAGGTCATACAATATAATAGCATAGAAACATTGTTAATAATGTATATTGGCAAACCAACGTCTGATGGATCAGCTAGCTATCGATAAACTTCACCATAGAGATAATAATATAACTGCGTATTTTGATACACTTCACAAATACATGGACCCCACATTACGCACTATGACTTGGATCCCCAACCTTTTGATTAAACAAACCACAGTCACACAACTATTCTTTGTTCGAATATCCAATACAATGACTACCCATTCTTCGAAACGCTTAAAATAAGCGCATTGTCTTCTTGGAATTTTTCAATATCGTTCTTGAAAATTCTCTACACAGATTTTAAAGAACAAACACGTCGGCATGTGTTTTCAAATGTGTAGTATACTTTTGATTGATGATGATTATATTATGTTCAGTTTTAATAAAGCAAAACCTACCACGTGGTCCAATCCGAAAAATCACCATGATTTTTTCAGAAACATGCTTGTTTTATCTATTAAGAAAATGGGTAAGGAAATTTTGTTAAAATATATTTGTTTTTAAAGAAAACAGGGCTTTCAGTGTAGCGGGCGTCAAAATCTAGCAAATGTTATAAATTCATAACTGGGTTTCGTCGCTCGATCGCTGAGTTCCGCCAATAAATTAGGGGCAAGACACCTCCAATGTTGCGCTCTAATGAAGCAGCTCTACATAGGCAGCTCTTTGTCTACCGTCTCATCGGACAAAACTTTCCTTTCCGCAGTCAAACTTAGATCATGGCGAGAATCTGCTGATATCTATATAGAGCTTGTACTACTTCGATTAAATGTACAATTTTCAGGAACAGTCGTCCAAGTTTTTGGCTATTTTGTATATTTGACTGACTGCCTTATGTGCTAGAATAATTTAAAAAGTCTTTGAGAGTTAAATGTATGTTTGTTTAAAAATTATGCCCTAAATAATTATAAAAGCATACAACCCCAGCGTGTACCCCAGCAGTGTTGCCCGAAATTTGTCCTGTTCCCGTGGGAATTTCGAGATAAATTATAGTATATGTATCAAAGATGATCGCTTACTCCGTACCAATTTAATTAGTTCGTTAGCCCTTTAAACGTGAAACAGCAACAAACATATACACTGGCAAACTTTCGCCTGTATAAGATAAAAATCAGTTCCAAAGAAGCAACGTTTTACTGATTAGGTACAATGTGAACTACGTAGCATAAAGGGTAGTAAGTAGATAATAATCTAAATCGTTATTTTACCTTCTCTTTTATAACAATACAGCTCTTACGAAGAAGAAAAACGACCTTAGAAAACATGCATACAATACGTGGCATGCAGTGCGTAGACCCTACATTAAGTTCATCCCCCTCTTCTTAAGTTCAGCCTAAGAATGGATAAAACTACTGTGTTGATGACTACTTTTCCCCTAACCTAATAATTCCATTAGGTATAATAACTACAAATTAATTTATTCATTGTTTGAATTCAGTAATGCCTACCTATTAAATATGGTTGCATCAACTCTATATGATTACGTACTCAATCTCACTTGTGGAAGTTAAGGAAAGGTTAAGGCACCCCCCGTGCTCCCGCCGCCGTTGCCGCCTCCACCCCCTCCCGAGCCTTCCCGAACCCCCCCGATTTTTTCCGAAAACATTCCTCCCTGACAGTTTATTATCCAACAGTATGGTTGCTGTTAATTAATTCTTTTAAAAACGTTTCATTTACAATGTTTCGTATAATTTCCAGCTTTCTTAGAAGAATGTTGTGTTTGTATTCTTCCTTTCTTATAATAAGGCACGAGGAAAACTCTGGAAGGATCTATTAAGTAATTTGTTGTTTATTTTATTCGACGATGCCGTTGGTCTGTTGCGTAAACGGACAGATGTTCCGGATTCGATATTGTTGTTTGTATTGGGTATTAGGTAAGTTCAAGTTTTATCCCTTCCGCCGCAACATTGCTCCTAGAGATGGTCCATTTCAGAAGCTTGGGCGGCATCGAGGAACTGGAGTTGGATTAAATGGCTTGCGAACTATGATACGAAGTGGTTGTCGATACGTCCGATTCTGCTAAGTTAAACATTTCCTGGTGAAAATTTGACATCTTGGGAATTCTACGGACTTCTATGAAGTGGGACAGGTGGTAACTTCCAGAATAAAATTATTGAATCATACCTATTATAGGATATTAAGTAAGTGCTTAGCAAAACTTTCCCTCCAATCCGACACCAGATAAAGATAAACATAACGAAAAACTTTTCGTAGCCTTTTAGTAATTAATTAAACAAATGCATTTGCAAACACTAAACTCAATCTTCACGCACACAACAGCAAATTAGACTTAGGTATCACACAAAGTAAACTTATCAAATTAATCGAGAGTTGGACCGATATCAACATTATTAATGCAAAATTCACCCAACCCCCGCCCCCACCGCGGGGGTCGGGGTACCCCACCTCCCTGCCTATCCTTTCACCCCACCGTCTAACAAAGAGGACAACCGAAGCGATTTTTTGTAACGCAAAAAGATCCGGAGCAGAAATTGTGGACGCTGCCCTGCCTGGCTGGAAAGAAGTTGAAGAGATTTGCGAATAAAAAATAAAAACAAGATATCGTTTCGCCACCGCCGCCGCCGTCGGTGAGTACTTATTTTCAGCCAGAATCATTTTTGCGCGGGAATCTGATAAAAAAAAATATTTCGTAGGTCTAAACTTTTTTCATTATTATTACCTACATAGAAAATTCGCGCCTTTTAATTCCAAAAGTCGGATTGTAGTCAGAGACCATGCTTCAACATAAGTATTTTAATCTATAACAATAGATATAAGTAGACAAAAACAATCTGGAATAAGAAGACCCGTGTCCTAATCGGACTAGACCTCACAGCTTATCCTAATCGACTGAACCATCCACTGTCCAGCAGTGACTCAGTTAACAATTTTAGTGAACCAGTTTACTTACTTACACGGTCTAAATTAAGTGTTTTTCCGAGGGGAAAACTATAAGTAAACCATTGTCAAAAATGTCCCCGCCCACATTGACGGTTGACGGCGTGGCCGCAGGTCGAAAGCTAAGCTGTTGCGTGTGTGCGCTGCGTCGCCAGTGCCACCCTGCCCGCCCAGGCCCACCACGCTATTTACTTACCTGAAAACTGAAATGATCACATTTACACGTAGATAAGACTTTCGTTAGGTACCGTGAAATGGCCCTTCTATCTTCTATCTATATATATATAAAAATGAATTGATGTTCGTTAGTCTCGCTAAAACTCGAGAACAGCTAGATCAATTTGGCTTATTTTGGTCTTGAATTATTCGCGGAAGTCCAGGGAAGGTTTAAAAGGTATATTTCATCCAAAAAACGCGGTACAAAGGCGACTTCCTATGGCAAAACAAAAGTTTGCCGGGACAGCTAGTCTTTATATATAAAAGAAAGTCGTGTTCCACTACTTATAACTCAAGGACTGGTGGGGAGGTAGCTTAGAACCGGGACACGGACATAGGATACTTTTTACCCCGATCCTGTTGGTCGCGTCGCTATACCTATAGAGGGTGTTATAGTTTGTATGAAATACTGAAACTACGCGATTGAAATCGCGGGGCGTCCTTATTTTTTTAATAAATGGTGCGATTTGGAATGCCTGAAATGAGAAATTTTAATTCATGTTAATTTCATGTGGCAAAGGTAATAAAGCTGATTATTGAATTACACATTCAAGAATTAACTCAAATCTCATCAATTCGGAATCTGCATTAATTGAATGTCTGACTAAACTGAAGTATCTGAAACCGAGTATTTCAAATAACCCCCTTTTTCCAAATAGCTCCATCTTACTGCATAATACGTAATGCGTAAAGTACTGAAGTACATATACTTAGACAAACTCTTGACCAATGCAATCAGTGGACAAGGGAAATGAAAGATATATCAAGTTAACAGATCAATAGTGATTCAGGACCTATATTTTTTTACCCAGCTTTATTTTTTGTAATATAGGTAAACGACCAGCCTGGAACTAAGAGTATTCTATGTTTCCTCGAGGATCAGAGGTGGTTAGAGAAGGGCCACTTCAAATGGCACCCAATAGGCGTTGGACGCTATCTGCAGCACGGCGATTTGTTGTTCCAAACCAGCACCAGATTGTGGGATGCTGTATGCGCTGAGCCGACTTTGATGCTCACGTCGCACTGTGACGGCACGCTCGAAAAGGTGGGCCTCCAGAAAGCAAAAGGCGTTCCCGCTAGCGGTATCATATTTCCGGCCCCGGAACGCTCTCGGACCGGATTATGTCTGCCATCACTTTAAAATACATTTTGTGTTTTATGTTTCAGTACCTAGAATGAATGAATGAATGAATATACTCTTTATTGCACACTGTACATTACAAAATGTAAAACGAACAATGGTAAGATTGCAAATGGCGACCTTATCGCTCAGAGCGATTTCTTCCAGGTAACCTAATTCATATAACTTGTAACGGAACTTAACATCTGTGAAGTTTGTTTTGTTTTTTTTAAGCTGATAGATTTTAAATATCGCACAAAAAATCTAAATAAAAAATGAGATCAGCTCCTGAACTCATCCACATTAATTGTTGATCTACGGAACGGCCTGTACACGTTACATCGGCGGGTTCAATTTATCTGACCTACTGGGCCTCTTAGCGTATAATCCGCCATTGCGCGCTCATTATGGAGGCGCCCTTACACGTGAGTCCTTATGGAGGACAACGGCTTTTGGTGCTTTAAGAAAAGGGTTTTGCCTTTTTTGTACTTAAGTTACTTTTATTTGGCATCCTTGTATATTTGCTCTTGAATTGAGAATGTGTTACTGTGCCTATGATACTTTTTATATGTACCAAATAAGGAGAAATATGTAGGTAGGTACAATATTATGTGAATTTGGAATTGTTAATAGGTGTCCATAAGGCGAAGCGTTATAAAATACACAAATAAAAGGAAAATTATATCTCAATTTAAAAATATAATGAACCTATGCCAACGCATTCAATAACTTCGCGTAGTCCCACCAAAATAGGGCGAGCGTAGATGCAGACACCCCCATTCACTGACCTACCCCACGCAACGATTCCGTTGCAAAACTAAAAAAAAATACTTCGTCAAAGTTATATGGAAGACAAAAACTAAAACTCACCTAGTCTTTTTACAGTTGGGTAAAGTGCAAAGTTTTCAGACGTTTGTAACCTTTCGTGAATCCAGGAAGTTAAACCATAATGAAAAACGCCGCGTATAGTCTAACTAGTTATGGACCAACAAATCCGCAAATTACCTAACTATATCGAAGTGTCTCTCTCCCATGATGTTCTGAAAATATCCCATAAAGTTGAGAGCGTTGCTTAAAGCTGAATATTTTTCTTAGGCAGAAAGCCGATATTCCCCCAAGAGTTACGACATTTCAATTTGCCAAGGCGGGCGGAAAATGGAATTACGATTGAAGCGAGAACGCCCGAGCGTTCTGCGATGACGTCCCGCGCCGAGCCGAGCGCCACCGAGCGCGCCCGAAGTTTGCCGAACCAATGACGCTCCCGCCACCGCTCTCGCCTGCCGTATTGATTAGATACGAAACGCCCGACGCCATATAAATTAGGCCGCAGAAAAACAACTCTAAAGTAAGTACATAGTACTATTAGAAAACACTTAAGTTAATGCGTAATATTATCAATGTAATGTTTCAAATTTATACAGACATTACGCGTTTAAAGATGTTCCCCGTTTTACTCATCTCACCTGCGTGCAAAGGAACAACCTACAAACTTGCGGGTAGTTGTACAGTACCTGCGTTCCGAAACGTGTTGAAGTATAGGAAACGTTCTATTTGACTGGAGAATCAATTATTTTTACATTGTTGAGACAGATAGGTGAATAATCTTCATTTCACTTTAAATCGTCAGCGCGAGTAACGTAGACGAATAAATATACATTACATTATTAACGAATGTTGGCCTCGTTTCTCGCTCTCTTTGTTTGGTTCTCAGCGTTGCCAGGGAAATTAATTGAAAATAAGTTTTCTCCATTGGGGTTTCAAGGTTCAAAATAAATTGTTACGGGAAAGGTTTGTCCACGGCAGCTTACGCGCCGAGCGTTTGGATAATAGACTTAAACGATGGGAGGAAAGGTTGAAAGCTCTGGTGTAACAGATGAGCGGTACGTTTCATGATTTGTGAGTTTATAGCATCGGTGAAGTGTCGGTGGTTAATGGTGGCAGCGCGTGGCTCCCGCCGTCGGCCATATTGGAAAAGATTGGCGCGAATGAAAAAAGGCGGCAAAATGTGAAACGGAACGAAGGCGGCGGCGGCGGCGGGCGCGGTGTTGCGATCAACGACTAATTTGTAGTTTGATAAGTTTGTTCTCTGGCTGTTACAAATACAATATTTTTACTTTAAAAAAAATTTGGTTCTTTCTAATTTAAACTTCATTAGGATCATGCGCAATATTCCAAAATCGTCTTTAAACGTAAAACAAAATTAACATAGAAATGTTATACATTACACCATTCCACGAAAATGTAATATAGCCAAAAAGCTGGGATACCTAGACAGATTTAGTACATACCTACGTATTTTATTTTTTCGATTTGTCTACCGAAAATGGACTAGCGGGAATTCGTTTAGAATCCAGCGTCAGGCTCCATTTTTATTAAGTTCAGAGTACAGGGCCGTTGCTCAGTTCATTCTGTCCAAAAAGGGGGTCTCCCCACACCTCGCGCGGTTTGCTGGAATCCACCAGCGCAGCCGGAGACTAGGCTCCACGTATACTCACCACCGCTCGACTGCTTCACCTAGAGATTCGCTGTTCAATTATTTAACGGGCAACTTTATTTTGGAGTCTGCGCCTTCAAGGCCTTGAACTGGTATTGGTTTGTTGAGAACAACTTGTATCTTTAGACAATTTTAGTGGAAAAAAAAATAGACTTCTGGTGTTATTTAGTTTCCAAATTTCAACGCCGTAGGCATGCTATCATTGTCTCATTAGTGATCCTGTAACGTGTATAGGTTTATATGCAATTACATTGAATCATGTGTTGAACAATAATCCTTTGTTCAGCGTAAATAACGTGGTAGAAATATATTATGAAACACTTGTTTTTTCTGAAGTTTAATATTTATAAACGGTTCTATTTAGCATTATCTAAGTATTTGTTTATTTTCCTATAATTTTCTATAGACGTAATAAGCATGTACCTACATACTTACGATGTTACTGTTATTATCATTATCAGGTTTATAAGGATTATTTCGACGTTCCTGGACTTATTGTGTACCAAAGTACATAACAATTCTTGTTTGTATTCGCTCCGTAACATCTTCCCGCTAATTCACCAGAAGACCCCAGTTTGGAAGATTTAGATTGCTCCCTTCCGTTTTCCCTTAGAGCCAAGGAAGAATACCCGTTGTTTCGCCCAGTACTCCCTTCCATCAACCTTCTTTTACCCTTCAAAACCGCGCAGGATATAACGTCCTATTACGTTTTCCATAAGGCTCAGAATTCCCAGCGTTGGATTTTCCGCTTAAGGTCTTTTGTTCGTAACAATTAGCGGCACCTTTTCAGGCAGTTACGGTCGGATCAGGACAGCGGTCGTTTGAGGTTGAGAGATTTCATTGTAAACATGCGGACATGATACAGCTCACGTTACTAAGTCAGATCAACTCTTTCACCTTCGGAGTGTAAAACGTTTTGGGGTCAAGTAATGTTGGTTATACTGGTATCATTTATGAGCTTAGCGTTTCTGGATTTTGTTACTTTTATTGGATGAATTAAGAGGTCTCTGGTCATATTGTTTAAAGCATGTTTGAGGAGCCATCACATCCGTTTTGCTGGGCGGAATTATTATGATAATACGTAGGTATCTGCTACTGCCCATTTAAGTAGCAATTTTCCTGTGACCCCAACGTCGGCAGCGTCTTTATTGAGTTTTTTTTAAATGTAATCGAGAACTCCGAAGGAGGGTTGTAATTGTTATGATTTCATACTGATAGTAAAATAAGTCGTTTTAAGAGACACAACACTTAACATACACACTTAACATCCTGGGGAATTTAATTTTGAGGTTAGCAAAGAAATCTGACAGCCTAGCCATGGCCCAACGTGACATGATTTGATGATATCCCTGGAATGTCGAAAACCAATCTAAGCCTAAGATTTCACCAGTGAATAATATAATTTGATAAATAAACTCAACACATTACTATTGTGTCTGTAAGCACACATAATAGCCTAAACTGGAAAAATTGTTAACTGGAAGAAATGGTTCCGGGCCCGGGGGAAAAGAAATCTCTACCTCCCCATACAAATATGATCAGCTTATGCTTCTTATGAGGTCGATTGTGTTTTTTCCAATTCCTTTGACATCTGCTGAAATTAACAGACAAAGTAAACTTCGACTAAGCGTATTTCAGACTCGCCCTGTATATTTCTTAATACCTAACACTCATGGGCTCTAAAAGTCCTAGATTGGCCATGAATGGGAAAGCGCAGCGTGGGTAGACACCAACAAGGTGTTTCAACGATCTAATGAAGACGGGCAACAGTCATTGCCGGAGGAAGGCACAAGGAGACTATACACCTACAGTAGACGTCGTGAGCTGACATGAATAAAATATACTTTTATTACACACTGTACAATCTAAATATATAAAAGGAAAAGCTGACTGACTGACTGACATATCAACGCACAGCCCAAACTCCGAAACATAGACACTTGAAATTTGGTACGGACGTAGCTTAGGTACCGTAGGGGTGCACTAAGAAAGGGATTCCTGAAATTCCCACGGGAACGGGAATAAACGGGAAAATAATTTTGTATGAAAAATCTAAACGGCTCAATTTAGACGCTTGAAATTGGGATGCAGGAATTACTAAATTACGCGAATGAAATCACGGGGTGTCCACTAGTACTAAAATGCGATGCGACCATTATTTTTTCCTTTTAAATGAATGCCAACATAATGATTATTAAACTTATTTTTATATCGTTTTCAGTTAATTTATTCAAGACAGAAGACTAGTCATATTCAGCAAGTCATCGGTGATTGAACTTTGGCCTACGCTATTTCCCGCCATAGATCCCGAAAATGGCGGCAAAAGAATAAGGTCACCAATAGAGATTAATATCGGTAGACCACTATTTTCTACCAACAAAAATCTTCTAACAGCTTCCTGAAACAATGTTTCAGTCCTCAGTATTGTTGCGCTATGAACACTGCTTGCTATTAGCGCCGGCACGGGAATGACCTGAAAAAGGCTTCAGGCAGGGAGATGACCCATATAAACTCCAACTATAAGGGTCAAATTACGTTAAACTGGCCCAGCTTCAGCTGGCCTGATCATCGTACGAACGACCTCCCTATAAAAAGCTCCAATAAAACTGGATTTATATATTTTTACTTGCGCAGTATACTATCAGGAATTGTTTGAATACATGCCTATAACTACACGAGGATATAAATACAGCATACGTCAGCTTTAACTATTGATTTTAAAAGCTTAAAAGCATCGGCATGATAAACAAACATACATAGTACGTCTTCAACTAAGGAATAGAGATGTGGACAACGGAGAGACATTCTTTCTCAATTTAATGTAAGTAACCCCATGTCTTCACATTCAAAAAGTCTGTTCACCCCTCTAATGATTATAATGGAACTCACCGTATCGTAGTAAATATAGTGTGTAGTCCATACCTATTCTGAAACAATAATTAGTTTTCGAGTGTTGCTTGACCATAATTTGTCCCTTTTACACAAACACGATTAGAGCGAGACAACAAGCGTTACTTGAACAGAATGCTTGAGGGGAGATTCAGATTACGTGTCTATGACTGTGACTATCACAAAAAAATATCTCCATTGATAGGTATTCCCATATCTTCGCACCTTGACTGGCCACCTCGAAGAATCTCGATTATAAAAACTCCGGCCCGCAGGAGATCATCCTTCCCCACTCTCCCTTGTAAGGGAGGCGCCCCCTACCCCATGCCACCTTTCTGATTTATGGTAACATGTCCCAACGCCACCCGACGCGAACGCCCGCTTTTTTGTCATTAACTGATTTTTATTCCGTTTTCTCTGCTCAATGACTTCCCGTTGTAGCGAAGCGACATCTGGTGGCACTCGGCGAAAACGTCGCTTGTTTATTTTTGTACTGATGGACGGTCTCTGTGTGAAGTGCATTGTTTCATTTTTTTAAATAAATATTTTTTAATTAGTAATTTACTTATATTATTTTTTATATTGTTGAAAATAAACACATAGGAAGTACGTCTTTGTTTTCCCCACTTATGTAAGAATTTCGCCCGGTATCAATACTCTAAAGTTTAGTACGTATCACTGCACTAAGAGTTCTGACTAAATGCAACTTGCCTTACGTCTAAGCAAAACACCAACACAGTTCGTAAAAGTTTAAAAGTTTCTAAAGTGCCAACTTAAATCTCGCTGTATTAGCGCCATCTGTGAGATGAATGAGACTATACGAGAAAAGCACTAAATTAATTATTATTTGTATACCACCGACGCAATGCGACGTACCGTTTATTACATTTTACTACTTATCTAGTATTTGGTTATTCCGCATTTATGCTGTAAGCTTTGATACAGGAAATCCCTCAAGATTACACCAGTATTCGCCGACGACGTTCCTACTAGCGCCATCTTACGTTAAGTAGCAGAACTTGGAGTATGGCGTGTCTTCAATCTTTTATTTTGTTCCGCACAGGTGGAGCCAGCATACCAGTTGTTTGTAAACATGTATTGTATGTGACTGTATGAAATAAGTACCAACTATTTGTAAATAAAAGCATCTTTCTTTTACGCTTCATGTTAGGATGTTAGTTCTCACTTTCCCCATACAATTTCATTATTCATTATTATTATGCAACATGGAAGGAAGCATTCTTTCAGCTCAGACAATCATTGAGTGACTAATTAGGAACATTCGTACTTTTTATGTTTTTGTTGACGAGGAGGATATCCTCATGAATACCCTGCCGCTATGGGGACGGCGACGGGTTAATATCAGACTCCTACTGACTAAAACCCCCCGATGGCTGGTTCAGCCATCGCTGATGCTGGGCGGGCCCTGGACACCCAGGACCTTTTAGGACGCCTTGTACGCCAGACAGGGGATACCGTAGTCCAATCCTTCTAAGGGCCCGGAAGTACAGGGCGATAATACCTTCGTACCTACAATATAATTATTTGCGAATCTATTATATAAAAATAAAAGCCACTTTTCGTTGTCATTCCATAACTCCGGAACCGGTGGACCGATTCTTTCTTTGTTGTGCTTATTAATGACAGCAGAAGGTTCTTATGAAAGAAAAAAATGACATCCACTGCTGAGCACAGGCCACCCTAGATATTCATATTAATAGTTAAGACAGGACAACGTCTGTCGAGTCCGCTAGTTATTTATAAAAATGAACTTATAAAATAAAGCTTAATACCTACTGGTCGCGCAATGCAGCCTAGTAGGTAAGCGACCAAGTACAATATTGTTAGAATAAGTGCATTCCTTGTAATTTTTTTATCGAAATAAAAAAATATTATTATTAATTATTGTCGTGGAGCATAAGGGAAAAGGTTTGGATAATTAACATATCACGCTTGTCCGATGCGTGTTGATATGTAAGCAGTATACCATCTGACTTGGTCTGTGGGTGCCGCCGTTGATGTGCAAGACATTCTTCCGCCGCCAGCCTCCATTAATATCCTGCTTTGATATTAACGTTAGTTTTTGC